>WUAP02190662.1:9239-40870 GCA_015163945.2 Stichodactyla helianthus | reverse complement strand
TTGAAAGACACATTCATGTTTTTTTGCCTTAATGGAAATTTGCTAATACCCATTATGGTTTTTTGAAATTTTTCCCTTTGAATAACACCTTTCACACTAGCTTTTCTTAATTTTTCAAATGCTTGAAGTATATAATAAGCTTACAGAATTAACCTCAAATAGAACTGAAAGATGTTATTACACACATTTTAAAGTAAAATTTAAGTACGTTTATCAACACTGGATAAAAGTCTGTGCATGACAGCGCTTTTAGTTCACATCACACACAATGGATTTCTTATTGAAATCATAATTCTGCACAACAGTTTGTGATAGTAAAATTTCTGAGTCGAGGAAATAATCAAGAGATTTTACTCTTATTTTTTAATAACGTTAATTTACAGAGTTCTCCAAGGAACAAACTTGTGTGCGAAGTTTTATGAACATTATAGAACGCATCCATTCATGAAACATTTCAAAAAATCCCTCCCTACTGTCGATCAAACATTCATTTGCCGATATGAGTCTAAATACATGCATTATAATCGATGATGAAGCCGATGTAAACAGATTCTTCTATGATATTATTCAATCTTACCTCTCTTCGACATGTTGGTTCACAAGAAAGAGAACGTAACTCTATAGCGCATGTGCAAAAATCATGCAAACGTTCTCTGTTGGGCTACCTGTGTTCCGTAAATGAAAATGTAAGGTTTTTTCTGGTCTTGGGGTTTATTACTGAAATCATTGGTGTCACAAGCATTTGATTTAAATATATATATAGATTAAATCCATAATTTGATACTTATGTTTTCTATTTTACCCTTGTTTGTAAAAAGCACGCAAGAAGAACGGCACCTTCTTTGTTGGGCTACCTGTGTCATCCAAGATGGCGTCGTGTTGGTTGAGGTCTGTCTTGGTGGATCTGAGCGGTACGATTCACATTGAAAACACGGTCATACCAGGCTCAGTCGAGGCTATCAAAAAGTAGGTTTACATATGGTACCTCAATCTTACTGATAATCTAACTTTTGTGAAAAAATGTCCTTGAATTTCATGGTATTTTTTATGATTTTTTAGACTTCGAGAAAGTGGCCTCAACTTGCGGTTCGTTACCAACACAACCAAAGAATCAAAGCGAACGTTATTGAATCGCCTCAATAATATAGGCTTCGATATACAGGCACATGAGGTATTCACATCATTATCAGCTGCACGACAGCTTATCGAGAGCAAGCAACTTCGTCCGATGCTCCTTTTACAACCAGACGCTCTGCAAGACTTTGATGACATCGATTGCAGCAAACCGAACTGTGTTGTAGTTGGACTTGCACCTGATTGCTTTAATTATGAAACACTCAATAAGGCTTTTAGGTGAGGAGCTATGCAAAAACAGCGTGTGCAAAATTTTTTGCCCTGTGCTAGCCTTTTACTACCAGGTTCAGGGGAGTATCCAGGCTTTCATTGGGAAGGGTGAGGAGGTGTGGTGAGACACTCCCCGCTAACCTTAAAAATCATCCCTCCATCAAAATTCCCCATAGGAAGAGGGGTCATGAGCACTCCTGTGTTTATTTGCTTTGTAGGTTGGTACTTGAAGGGAATCCTCTTATAGCAATACATAAGGGTAGGTATTACAGGAGAGGGGATGGAATGGCACTAGGCCCAGGACCATTTGTAGCAGCCCTGGAGTACTGTACTGATACTCATTCACAAGTCATAGGAAAACCAGAACCTGCATTCTTTCACCAAATACTTAGAGATCTAGGGTCTGATGCAGAATCTACTATAATGATTGGTGATGTAAGTATACACAGTATGCTCTGATTGGTTAATTAGCGTGACATGATCAACCATTGAATTGGATGCATTTGTTTGGCTAAGCACTCAAGTCTCACCATTATTCAAACAATGAGCCAAGCTTATGCTCAGCTATTCTAACTATTCAGCTGTCTTTATCCCTACAATTTTTTCAAGATCACTGAAATCACAATGATCTTGTAAAATAAATGCATTATAATGCATGTCTATTTATGTTGTAATTACAAGCACATAAGTTACATGCAAGTTTTTCATTTTGTCTCATTAAGGATGTAAGAGATGACATTGGTGGTTCACAAGCAATTGGAATTAGAGGAATTCTTGTAAAGACAGGTAGGGTGAAAAAACCTTGGTTTGGTCAACAGACCTTTCCCAAATTCGCTTGGATGATCATGAAACAAAGTCAAGACTGAACTCAATTCTTTTATTTATCAAGGCCAACCTCAATTTGAAACCATTGTTTCCTGATCATCCAAGTGAATTTGGGAAAGGTCTATTGTCATTTGATTAGGACATTTGCTTGATTGCATCATGAACCTCTACTACCAGAATCCCTTGTACACTTTCTTTTGTTGAGTTAATTAGCACCAATTGTCTTACTATTCTCATGAGGAAATACAAATTTAAATATGAAAGAAAATACGCGAAGCATTCTGGTAGTAGTGGTCAAATGATGCCATCATGCAAACGTCCTATTGCCAACCAAAAATCTATTAGATAATCCAACAAAACAATGTGACAAAACCACTGTCAAGATGGCTGGCAAATCAAGTCACATTTAAATCAGGAAACATTTTCAATTCTTATAAACATTATGTCCTACACATAATAATTATTAAATAATTAATACTTAATTTGTTTAATCAATTTCATGAATTGTTTTCAGGGAAATATAGGGAAGGAGATGAAAGTCGTCTAAGTAAACCTCCCTTTGCTGTATGCTCTGATTTCACATCAGCTGTGAACCACATCTTGTCATTGTTACCCTCATCTGTCTCAAACCATTTAAAAAAAATTTAAACCAGATGAAAAGGGTAAAGATGGTAAAACATAAAAATGTAGCCAACCTCTTATGAGAGATCCATGGAGGCTCAAATTGTAAATACAGCAAAGGAAAGCCAGAAATACATGTATATAATGTTGTTTATTTACAGATAAAATTTCCTATATAACATCTAACAAGTATTTTAAAAATAAAAAAGTACATGTAAATGGAATATTTTACAGCAAACTTGTACACATTCACCACATCATCAGAAAAATAAAATGGAAATTAGATTTCACAGTGTTAAAAAGTGATGCATATAGTTGTGTATTGTACATGAAATGTGGTTTCTAAGTAAAAACAGTTTCAAAATTACATATTTGATAACAAAGTCAAGATAATTTATATCATTTATCTGTTTTTCAAGACACAAAATAATTTCTTTAGCATTTTTGTGTTCCAAGAACAGATTCAAATATTCATATAAAATTGATTTTGAGAATAATTAAGGCCAAAATAAAATTTAATATACAAATGAATTAGTCATATGATTGTAAAATTGTAGACAGAAGGGTTTTATCTTGAAGAGCAAAATCCACTTCTTTCTCATCGATCTTCAGTGATACCTTAAATGAAATTTAATTTAAAGGAATTCAGTTTTAAAGGGAGTAAAGATAATTTTTCCAAGGATGATTTAAATGCAAATTGAAATGGCTCACCTTCACCAGTCTGGTTTCTTTAGCTTTCTTTAGTCCTAGAATACCTCTTGCTTCAAGCATTTTACACAAACCAATAAAATCATCCTGTGACACTTGGCTTATTTGTTGTTTTTTGCATACACTGCAGTACATGTCATGAAACTGAAAGATGAAAGAAAACAAAAAGTTAGCATGCCTTCATTTAAAGTTAATTAAAGTTTAACAAGGTAGTGTTCCAAAACATTGAATAGACTACAGCCACATAATCACACACAAACACCTTGAACACTCTTTCAAATACAATGAACACTCATATTGTTGGTGGACAAAAAGGATTGTTTATCCAATTTTAAATGCATGCTTTTATTGTCCACAAAATTGTTTTCTTTTGACTTGTAAGTCTATTTCTTGTTGGTCATGTGCATGAGCAAGAAAAAACTGATAGTAATTGCAAGTACAAATTCCATGTGATTGCTTCAATGGATGTTTTCAACCTTTTTCAGTCATACACAATCAGCCCTTTAGTTTCTTACATTTGCAAATCACAAATACTGATAGTTGAAATTTAGATAATATACCAAGTATTAATCAATGCTTTTTAATTAACCTCACCTTTCCTATTGTTACTTCTTTTGATTTCCCTTGTTTCATTATAAGCATCAGAGTACATACTAGTAGCTTTTGTTGTAATGGTATTGTTGGTTGGCTGCCATTTGAACTGGCCATGATCCGTGAGCCATAAACATCAGATACAACATTTGCAATTTGTGTGATGCCAACTTTCTTGG
This sequence comes from Stichodactyla helianthus, assembly GCA_015163945.2. NCBI lineage: Eukaryota > Metazoa > Cnidaria > Anthozoa > Actiniaria > Stichodactylidae > Stichodactyla > Stichodactyla helianthus. The sequence continues at coordinate 36,602 of WUAP02190662.1, read as the reverse complement.
GTGGTGGTATAGGAGTAGCTGGTTTCTTAGGTGAATTGGTTTTGTCTGTTAAGATATTAAATATCATCTGATAAATCCTCTTGACAACTAAATCATTCAACTACTGGAAAATGAGTGATTTGTTTCCTTATTGATAGTTTTCAATCAGTCTCAAGAGGATCAAAAGGCAAAGGCATAGCAGCCATGCTAATGGAACAGACAAAAGAACAGAATGAAAAATATTTTTGTTAAATACCACAAACATGGCCACTATAATAAAACAGTATATAAAGAATGTGCTAATGGAGAGTCTTATAGAATGTGCATTATGGATACAACAGCAAATTAAAAATACACCAATTTTACAAATGAATACTATTCTTACCACACAAAACAGGTTGTAGAATTTGTTGCTTCTTAACATCAGCCTCAACAACTTCAACAGCTCTTCTGTTGTACCAAAAAGTAAAGTAAGTGGTAAGAGGATGAACAAGGAATAAAGTGTTGATTTCAACTGGTCCATTTTGGTGCTTTCCCTGATCAAGATATACACTTAGTCACATATAGCCCAATGTCTGACTGGGGGGTTAAAAAGAAGTAGTGGATGTATCAATAAAATTAATGTATAAATATCCTTCAACAAGAACAGGAGACAATGAACAAAACCAGTATGTGAGTGGCCCAAAAAGGGCTAAGCTGACAATTTTAATGTCTGGCCAAAGATTTGTTGATTAAAAACAACAAAAAACACACAATACTTTAAAGCAGGCTTTGAAAAACTCAAGCCTTGAGAAAAAGCCTACAAAATCCAATATCAAACTGAAAAGTTATTTTGAACCCTGTTCTTAACAAATTAGTATATTTGGAGTTATATACCTGCAAATATCCAATGCTTTCCTCATATCACCAGCTACAGCAGCTACTTTCCTTGCACAAAACTGAATTGCTGGGTTGTCTAGAATAACTGCATCCTTACTTGTCTAAACACGAATACAAAAAAATATGAATACAAAAAAATATGAATACAAAAAAATATGAATACAATTTTAGTTAGAATGAAATCATGGGGATGGGGATATGGGTTCAACATATTTTTGCTTTTTACATTGTTATTTTGATTATCAAATATAATTTTTAACTATGGTTTTTAACTACGGTTTTTCAGCATTTTCTGTCTTATTTATTCTTATTACAATGTGGTGAGAATTTTTTTGCCCTGTATTAAGTTTTTGGCTACGCCACTGCCACTCTTCTTCACTGCAAATCTAGCTGACCACTCCTGACTAGAATTTAATGATATGAAGTTGACTCATGTTAATGTTAGTGTTTTCTTACCTCTGATATTCTATCTTGTAAAATCATGGCTATTTGATTTCTAGTGTATGGAGCAAAGTGAAGTAATTCAGGTTTGCCTAGTGATAAAAGACAAGAAAATATTGGAAACATTTCTAGAAAAAAAATGGTAAAGGACAGCACATGGCTGAGCTTTCCTAACTAGATATTCAAAAAAGCATCCTAAAACTTACACTTTGGTCTTGCTTGTAATCTCGGCAGAATTCTATCTGTTAGATCAAGTGCATTTGCTATTCCTGTGGGAAAAATGCCAACATTTAATAACTGTACAGATAAAAATGACAGCAAATTGGATTAACAAGATGCAAAAAATCTGAAAATTATATGCCATACCAATGAGTATTAGTTTTGACTTTGGAAGTGCAGGCCATTCAAACATAGTGTAAAGGACTTCTTGATTTTTTGTTTCCAACTGATCAACTTCATCAAGAATAACGATTCTAAGGAAATACAGTACAATTTATAAGGGGGGTTGGCAAAACAATGTGATCCAACTTCAAAATAATACCTAATCTAGCACCATGAACAAACAATTTCATTTGCTTTTTGATAAGTCCTTGAACAAATTGGCTTTAAACCCATTAAAAGCTTTGTAACACCCTATAATTTTAGGAAGGTATCATTTCCATTCTATGTCAAAGCAAGTGTTACATTCTATCCATCTTACAGGCACATATTTTGTATTGCTTGATAAAGTATCAAAGAAATATAGTTACCTCATGGGTCCAAGAGTAGTCATCCTTTTCTCAAGAACTTTTTGAGAATCTTTTCCACTAACTTTTCCCTTTACATTAAAATCTTGTAAAATTTTACCAAATATTGCATAGGAATGCTGAAGAGCCATACAATTGACAAAAGTGATTGGACAGCCATCCAATTCATCCTAAAAAACAAAACATGTTTTCTTGGTTACAATAAAATATTAAACGAAAAACATCTCTCTACCTCAATTAGAATAGAGGATTTCATATGAGTGGAAGATAATATAGCAAATCCCTAGCTTTAATACCTTAATACCATAGTTTAACATAACTGTAACTATGTGTTGGGATTGGAGGATTCACATGAAAACAATGGACCAAATCCACTTGGCACAATGCTTTCCCATTTCAGACCACATGTCATTCCCTTGAAAATACAATTCTTTGTATTGGACTCATCCATATTAAGGTATCTCTCAAGCGCTACCAAGAAACAAAGAAACAATACCCTTGGGAATGACACGTGGTCTGAATTGGGAAAACAAAATATGGAAACCATTGGAAATTATTGAAAATTTTAAAGTTACTGCATACAATATTATAGTGCAAGTGTGGTAAGTAAATACCATGTTTCCCACTTACACATATTAAAGATAATCTATAATATATTCAAAAAGCATACCTCTAATTCATCCATTACTTTAGTCAAACAAGCTGTTTTTCCTGTTCCAGGGGCACCAGAGATGTATAAACTTCCAGGCTGTTGCTTTTCTAGATGATTTTCAAGGAATGTTTTTATAGTTTCCAGTTCCTTTTCTCTGCAGAGTAAATTTCTGGGTGCTCCTGTGTGAAGGGCTTTCTTCACAGCACTATAACACTGCCCTAAGTAAGGAAATGACAAATGAAATGATTAATAAATATTTATTGTCAAACTCTGAACTGCTGTATTACTAATCAAAGTACTTCAAGGAAAGTGCTTCTTCTTCAATCCAATACTACAAAGACTATGCAATATGTATGAGTAGACTTATTAGTTCATTCTCTTTCATGCTTCAAGGATTTTTCCAAGTTATGTGGTTTTTATTAAGTTTCTAAATCTCAAATCTATCTTGAAAAAGTTAGGAAAACTACTGAATTACCTAGGATAAAACTTTTGAAACTGAAACCTCTAAAGGCTGCATCTTGCCCCACTGGGATTAATTCATTAAGCAAATAATTAACAAAGGAAGGAAACTTTACCTTCTGCTTTTGCTAGGGATAAAACTGATCTTTGTTTTGGTGTACATGGGGTAGACTTCACATCAAAGAGATTTTTGTTTGGTAAAGGTTTATAAGGAGTTGTGGTTTGAGATGATTGTAATTTATTTTTTGAAACAAGTGGTGTGGAGTCTGCACACTTGGTTTCTTGTGGTAAGGTGTTTTCAGCATCTGAAGACACAACATCTTCACTTTCTCCTTTATTGATTTTCTTTTTCTTTGGAGACACTGGAGGCCTGCAAACTACAAGAAATTTGTATTTTTTACAAAGATATAAACTCTGCCACTAAAATTAGTAGCTAAATAAGACTGATCAACAAAACATTTAAGTTTTTCATCACAGCACTATCACAGTTTTTTCTTCATAGCAATTTATAGCATTATATAAAATCTTTTGGGGTAATATCTTAGGCCATGTATAGACTAGAGTGTTAACCTAGGTTGAGTTAAATTTTAACTGCTAATGCTTTAACATTGTTTCAAGGTGTCAAAACTTTGGTTGAACCTCAGTCAAACACTCTAAGTCTATACACAGACTTAAAAAGATATGCACATAAACCTGGGTTACATTTGCATTATTGCCAGGGCAATAGGATGCTTTATTGCAATGATGAAGGATAATTTTCATCATCAAAATCCAAATCTCCAACAATAACCTCATTAACCACTGCATCTTGTTTTGCATAACAATGCGAGTCCTTAAGCATTTTGAAAGTGAAAGTGGCCACATATTTGATTACAAAAATTCACTAAAAATAGGAATATTTCTGGACATTAGTGTAAAGAGTCTCATTATCAGTTTATAAAATATCTTTACATTCGGATTTAGAGTTTGTTAAGGCTTTCGAAGAGGCTAAATACATGTATTCTTTCATAGAGTCCAAGGATCAACATGAATGCACATCATGCATGAATGATTACTCTACCTGCATTGCACAAGATTTAATAAAACGCCATTTTGGCGTCCAAAAAACAGGAACTTACACAATTCGAACACGTAAATAACGTCCTTGTATGAGCATGATATTAGTTCCATTGAGATCTCAAGATAAGTTAGCGTGTATACCGAAAATCCTGAAGTCAAGAGTCTTACCTTCAGCTGTGTCTCTTCGCTTTCGAGGCGAGCCATCAACCTCAACTTTCGAGTCGATTTTTTTCCTCTGCGAACGAGTCTTACGACGAGGAAATTCGATTGTAGCTTGAAGTCTTGAAGACCTTCGAATTTCTCGAGACATTTTGGTTTTATCGACTGGTCTTTGTACGGAATTCGCAAAAATAAAATAAGTCAATTAACAGCGTCCTTGTGCTGTAGTTCAATAGAAGGAAATTAAAAATTCTCGCGCGCTTTGAGAATTCGCGGGAAAATTTCACAGCCAATCAGATTTATGGAGGACTGTCTATGTAGTCAGCGGTTTTTCCACAGGTATCCCAAGCTTGGATGCAACGACAACGAGGTAATTCTCGGTAATGCTACTAGTATTTCACTAAAAAAAGGGAGAAAATTTCTTTTGATTTAATATATAGACAGAAAAAAGAAGAACATTCATTAAGAATCAATTGTCATAGCTATCAATTCATCAACTAGTCGGATGTTCGGACACAGGTAGCCCAAGCTATCAGAAACTTATGTTGAATTATTAATTGTTAAAGTATTAAAATGTGAAGTAAAGTGCTCGGCTCTTGACAAGCTATTCTTTTCTTTCGTTCATCGCGGATCGGATTCAGCAATAATCTAATAAAAATATGTTTTTGTCCAGCTATGGCTGGGGCTTCCTGTGGTTTGAAGGATATTCGGACGGTGTTCGACTAAACTAATTTACGATCGATAATTTATCGGGAAGTTTCCAAAAGCGTCCCATTACGTCACTGTGTATGTAATGGCGGATGACCTGTTCCTGTAGCAATGGGTAAATTTAGATGTGATTTTGTCTTTTTGTAAAGCTTTTTAATGCTGTATCATTCACAGAGAACACTACATTAAGTTTTCGAAATGGTTCTTTCAGGGTTTTCCAAGCAAAAACTCAAGACTAATCTGAAACTGGCGATTAATCGCCTCAAGCTTTTGGAGAAGAAAAAAAGTAAGTTGATGCGAGGCCGAAGTTTCAGGAATAAATGGTCTAATCCTTAGGGAATAACATTTGTAGCTGCATTCTAAAAAAGGAACAAGAAGTCTGTTTAAATGTCGTTTGTTTTTCGTCTAATAGTTATAGATTTTTGCGGCTATTAAAGCTTAAAAATATGACATTTTACAATTCATTTGGCCCTAGCATTAGTAAGATTAATTATTATTTGTATGCTTTCTGATCTAGTATTTTTGTTTTACAGCCGAACTTGCTCAAAAGGCTAGAAAAGAAATAGCTGATTATTTAGCAAATGGAAAGGATGAGAGAGCTAGAATAAGAGTAAGTGTGCTCCATCCAGTGCTCAATACTGTGCTTCAATTTTAGGATCCCCAACTATCATAAGTAATTATTCATAAAGCGAGTTTGATGATGGCAAAGTTTCTATGCAGAAATTTCCTATGCTGTTGTAAGTCAATAAATTAATTTTGCTAATTCCATACTGCGACTTTGCAGTGTCACATCAGTACAAGGTATGCTTTGTTGATTTTGTATAAATAACTAGAATAGCAAATGATGTCATTGCATGATGATAGTATTAGACCTCTTACTTGCATTTTCATGCCCAGTGCCATGAAAGTTGTTACCAAGAAATCAGACTTCAGATAGCATAATGTTACCCCAAGACTGAAAACAAGAAAAGTTTATTAAAATTTAGATGGATTGGTATGTTGAAAAAAAAATGTGCCAGTACATCAGACCTGCCATAAGAGCGTTGTTTTTGCTGTCACTAAATATGCATGAAAGTGACAGAAGAAAGTGTATGAAACTTGCTGATGCTGATACTGCACCAGATGTGGGAACATGTAAACTATTAAATAATGAAAATTATTTGAAAGAAAGCTACACTGTGTACTAGCAGCTAGATGTCTTTACAATACTTGTAGATGAAATCAAAATGCTGAATCAGCATTTTTTATTTAATTTAAATAGACCCATTTCAAAAGTGTAATAATCATATGCATATTCGTCTCAAGCCTCATAATGATGTGATAAAAAAATGATGTATTGTTTTATCGCATCATGTAATGAGGCTTGAGATGTATATGCATAAGATTATTACACTTTTGCAATGGATCTATACATGTACAGTATATAATCAATATACAACGTGTAGTGGCATACATCTACATAATATTGAATTAGTTCTGCATGGATTCATCTAAGAAAACAATCAAGTGGGTTGGGCAGATCTTTAAGCAAAATTTTAATTGCCCTAATATTTCTGAACAATAATATAAAGTTAAAAAAAGTGCATTGGTAACCAACTTAATCGTGTTACTTTTTGCTTCATGTACATGTATTTCAGGTAGAGCACATAATAAGAGAAGATTACTTGGTAGAAGCCTTAGAATTATTAGAACTTTACTGTGATCTTCTCCTGGCAAGATTTGGCCTCATAGAAACAATGACGTAAGTAAAATATTTTGGAATAGTTTTTATTAATTTTTATTAAATTTGTTGCTGGCAACAACTAATACACACTCACCATTAAAAATGAAACCAGAAGGTTTCCTCAGCTTTTTATTATATTTATGGTATACATCCAGTGTTATTTGTATCAAAAAGGTTCATTTAACATTTTTATTACTACAGTAAGTATGAGCAAAACTTTGTGTACATTGTAATTCAAATAAGCAGAGATTGGTGAGTGTTATAGCAGTGGGAATACCACCTTTCAACAATATGATCCACGATTTATTCCCAAATTTGGTTTTGTCAATGGATAATAATGTTTGGCTCCATTGAATCCTGAAGGGTTTTTCTCAGAGTCCCCTCCTCTTACTCTCTTTGCAAAAATCTACTTTTCCAATTTATTGCCAAGCAGTGTATAGACTCTGTAGCAGTACCTCATGTGTTGTAAATCTTTGTTAGTCATGTGCAAACCAAAGATCAATTGGCTGGTGAAACCAAGCAACTTGTGAAAATGGTTGGCTTATAACATCACACTGGTTTTGCTAGTAGACCAGAAGTATTGCTATATAATAGTGGCCACTTCTAATTAATTGCATAAACCGAAAGCTTTATGATGTATGACCGGTGACTATTAGCCAGTAATTTAATCGCATTTCTTTTAATTCATGTGGTTCAAACAGATATTGTGATGAAGGTATGATTGAGGCTGTTACAAGTTTGATATGGGCAGCACCACGACTACAAAGTGATGTCCAGGAATTGAAAGTGGTAAGCTAAATGTAATAGGGCATAATACAAAAATAAATAGGTTTAGACAAAAATAAATATTTGTCTTTTTTTACAAAATAATGTAGGTATCTGAGCAGCTTGGCTACAAGTATGGTAAAAAATTTGGGCATGAAGCTAGTACTAACTGCAACGGAACAGTGAATGAGCGTGTAAGTAAAAGCTATTCTAGATCTAGAGCCCAGGTTTAATAATGTAGTGTTTTTGTTTAATCAGTAAAGCAGAAAATTTGTGGCTTAAAGAAAGTAGTCTTAAGATGAAAGAATATAAAAAATATTGTACTGGGAATTCGTGGCAGAGATGTACATGAAGTTATGGTATTCTTGGTCTTGGCATACTATATATGCTGTGCTTAAATTAATGACCAAAAACCTGAAATTATCAAAGATGTCCATTTAAGAAAACAACTACATCTAGAGAATATCAGGTGAAGAAAACATCAGATTGCTCAGATGCATGTGGATAGATATGTTAATCAATATCTTTCTCATAATCATCATAAACAGTGTTCCAAGTTAAACCACATTTGAAAAGTTGTTATAAGAGTATATGGATTTTCAAAGAATATTCAAGGGTTAGATGTGATTCTCTTAATCCTTTCTTTTGTTTTCTGTTCATTTTGTAGCTGATACACAAGTTGAGTCCAAACCCTCCACCAAAGCTCCTAGTGGAAAGATACTTAATAGAAATAGCAAGGAGTCATGGTGTTCAGTTTGAACCTGATCCATCTGTCATGGAGGTAAATACTATTTACTACTGGTATATCACAGTGGAAAGTTTGCTTAATCTCCATACATGACCAACCACTTGGTAATGAACTTTGTCTTAAGAGACTGTCAAGATCGAGGATTGAAAAGGCTTTAACTTCTTTCTCACTATTACTGATAAATAATAAATAAGCCACATCCATGGTGATGCATACCATTCATTGTACTACAAACTAACCCCCCCCCACTTCAGAGGTGCCATGTCTATACCTAAAATCTATTCAGCTTTTGTTTATGAAACAACATGAAACAATCAACAGAACAAGGCTCTATTCTAGGTGACAGCCTAGAAATCAAATTTGAATTTGGTTTTTGCAGAGGAAGGAAAACCAGAGAACCCAAAGCAAACCTTTTGAAGCAGAGGAAAGAGCCAACAATCAACTGTAGTTACAAATGAAAGCAGGTTCAGGGATCCAGCCTGCAACCACAGCCATGAAATGCAGTGCATTAAATTGCACACCACACATGCTTTCCGTCACTTGAAATAACAGCTAAAATTTATTGGATTGCAGGATCTGCTAGAACCAGATGACATAAAAGGTGGAAGGCCAGGGGGAGGCAGTGGAGGAGGTGGTGGTGGTGGTATTGGCTTTGAAAATTTTACTCCAGGTGCAGGGTCTGCAAATCTATTAGATAATCTGCCAAATATTCCGGCAATGACTGGCGGGAATCCAGGCTATGCATATCCACCTCCACAACAACCTGTGAGTAACTGTTAATGTGTGCATGTATGTACAATATACTTTCATAATGGATCTTGTTCCATTACGGGACTTGTACTACAGCATACCATCCAGCACCTTTTTCTATACAAATCTTACAAAATCTTCAATTTTATGACATGCCATTTTTCTTGTATCAAACATTTTGAGCTGAAACTTCACATTCTTACTAATATGAAGATGCTCTTTTCACTTCTGGAGTTCATTTTGATGTGGTGCTTGATTTAAAGGGGGTGTGGTCACATGACCTGTTGGTGCAAATCCTCTATTAGGAATTAATGTGGGTCTTTTACATCTGCATTGATTAGAATTAAGGTGATCTAAAATTGATCTTATAGACGTTGTATTTCACGTTTCATAATAACTGTAGGGCCCTGGTGTTCCACCATATCCTCCAGCTACTAAAGGATCTTTACCACCAGATGGTACCTTCCCAACGGAGAAAAATGTAGGTGTTCATCATAAGAAGTAATTTATAGAAGACTGTAGGGATTGGGGATAGCCAATCAGCTCTTGGGATAAAAACATTCACATTAGAGCCAGAGGACAGAAGACATGGCTGCCATGTTGAATGGCAAATAGGCTGCTTCCAAGTTCTCAAACATGGTGCATGAAGGTAAGGCCTCATGGGAAATCATGCTTGGTGGAACAAAATGACTGACAAGTTAGTTATTTCATGCCACAAAGTGTGATTTCACACCAAGCCTTGCCTTCATGCATCATTTTCAAGAACTAGGAAATGGCCTTATTGGAAGAAACCAATGATGAATTTCTCACTTTCTTGGGCCAATGTGTCACATGTTTGCAAGTATTTTCCATAAATGTTTTGTTTATCTAATGTTTGTTGTTTTACATAGTTTCCTCCTTATCCAGTGGATCCAGGACGTCCTAATGATCCACCAAGTAAGTCATTAACCACTTCTAGCTCAATGACCAAAGCCCTTTGTCCTACTTTTCTTTTTTAAGGCTGCCTTTTGAATATAGCATAATTTTTGCTTATCATTATTTTCTTTATAGAATCAGTTGGTCCTTCCAATCCAGCTCCATCTGCACCTCCTGCTGCCCCATCATTCCCAGACCTTCCAACTGTTCCCAGCAACAGCCTACCCACAAACAGTCTGGCAGGGGAAAACAGTGCTGGAGGGGAAGATGTTGACTTTGATGATCTCAACCGGCGATTTGAAGAGCTCAAGAAAAGAAAATAGTTTGATTTTAGAGCAATTTTTCTCAACTCCTGATGCAGCACCATCACCTTTTAATTGGCATGTGCATCTACAATGAACAAACCTGCTGACAAGAAAAAACACTATCTATGAACATCAAAATCAACTGAAAATATTGTTAATGTGCCACAATCATTTGGTCAACTCAAGCAATATGTATTGTGATATCTTTATTTTGTGGTTACCTTTATTATATCTAGACTAGTTTCTGTAAGCTTGAATTTGTAGTCCCCTACTTTCAGCATCTGATGGGAAGAATCTCTAGTATTATCTTCTCAGGTATTTGAGCACTGTGGGGTGTGCTTTATATTGGCATAAAGCAGGTTTTGATTTGAAATCCAGATCCAACAGCTTCAGTAATACCCAATAGGATAGGAAGTGGAATACTAACCTTAGCTAGTACATGGCTATTTGACCCTGAGATTAAATAAGAAATTAAAATTCCAAAGGCTTTTTACATCTTTGAGAGGAAGATCACCAGTATGACATCAAATGCAAAGGCAGAACATCAAAGTGTTTCCAGTAGGTCTAAGACATACATTTCATCTTGGTATTTTGATATTTTATTTGTAGCTTTTAATGATCTGTTTTGTAATTAAAGTCTTGTATAAATTTGGGTGTTATTCCTACATAGCTGGAACAAGTTGCAGTGTGCATTAAGTCAAAGTGTAAGGATAAACCAGAAACCTTTAAAAATTGCTTTAAAATTTTCAGAATCCATGGTTTGTTAAGTGGGGTCCTTTATTTACAACTGCTCAGAGAGTTGAGTTTGACCCTTGTGTTGGTTAGTGGACTAATTGTGGGATTGGCAATGGAAACTACACCCCAGTATTGTGCAAAGCCTCACGAAGAAGTGCAAGCTAGAGTCATTTTTCCTTCAGAAACTACTGATAGGAATAGAAAAATCTAGCTAGCGATATAAATTTTCTTGATTTCTCCAATAAGCTCAACGCAAAAGAAAGGAGGAGAGGATTGAAAAAGAAAAAGAGATTACTACTAGCCTTTTGCTGACCAGCTTAGCGAAAAAAACATCGGGGTTCCTGGACAATTGACCTACGATTCCTGGAATGAGGAAAACCAGAAACTTCACAACCTGCAATTCGTTTGGAAAGACCCTCAGTTTATTTCTCAAATGGAGGTCGTGAAGGAACCTTTGTGCCTGATATCAATAATATACCATGGTGTATTTTAGCACCCTGTCAATCACCAGTATACCATTGATAGCACTGGCATATTTGACCAGTACGCTGGGGATATCTTAAGTCAATGATCAAGTCAACCCACTTTCAATAGCAGTATTATATCACGCAACCTACATAAAAATTTACTTAGTGAATAAACTGTGGCAATGAATTATATGCTGCAACGGTCAATGCATGAACGCTGCGTTTTGGCGCCAAAACTCCGAAGTCGCGCGCTAAATGCTTGACATCTTTTGGGCGGGTTTTGATTCTTTCGATATGTTTCTAGCAGGTGTCGTTTTGACATCTAACACACACAAAGTATCGATTGCATTCTTCTTCAATTACCAAAACAGGCATTTCATTAGCAATATAAAATTCATTAATCCTATTGTCGATATTCAATTAAACATCTGAGCTTCGTCGCGCGAAAAATCCGCGACGCCAAAATTTTCTTAGTCGATGGTCAGATTATTTTCGAGGACTGGAAGAAGTCAAAGGTGATGCCTGATTCATGACATCATAGATGTTTTCCTTCGATGAACACATGAATCTTTTAGAGTCAAAACACCATCTGTTCCGCAACGCTGGATACACTCTGGCTCTAAGATGATTACTGGTTCCACACAGAAAAGCCAACTTGCCAACTCGTCCTTTTCCAGAATTATTTAGATTTTTTTCACTCGAAAAATTCCCGGCGTTGGACTTCATGTGGAAAGTACGTTCCCTTAGAAAATGCTATCCACTGGTGCTACTGTACCTGGCATCTATTCGTTACCGATGATTTGAAAAGTTTTCATGTGGGAGGCACACAACTTCGCTCTATGCTTAGACTTTGGGACGTAGATTGGCAGGCAATTTGCAGTTATGATCAAAGACTTCAAATCATTCGCTTGTTGCTGATAATAACCACTTTCCTAGGTGAGTCTACCTTTTCAACAGAAAAGTAAATATTCCGAGTTTTGGGTGACTATACGAGGGAACAGTGTTGATCGTGTTAGAAGGGGATACCTGTTAGTTCAATTGTATGAGAATCACTCGACGTGAAAAGATCATGAACTTTTGGGTCGGAATGACTTCAGATTGCTTTTTACACCTATAGCTCTACTGACACCGACCCTAACAAGGCTCATTGCTAGAAGTATAGAAACAAAACCAAAGGTTACACTAGGAAACCAGGGTATTTTTGTCTGACTTGTTACTGACCCTGTAAAGTCGTACTGACGTTGATTGATAACATCGATTATTTGACACACACAATCAACAGAGTCAGTGGGAAGGCTATTATTTTCATGTCAGTCGTAAAACAAAGGTCCTTAGCTTGACGGATGTCAATTGGTGTTTCTTCACTTAGGTTGTTTAGATTTTTAAAGTAGCGACAAACAAAAAGCTGGCACTGGTTGTTTCAGAATGACCCTGATAATAGCCTTAACGTCTTGCATTTTGCCAATTTTCCAGTTCTTAAACTATATGCTAGGTCGACTTTACCTACTTTACCTAAACTATATGCTAGGTCGACTTTACCTACTTTTACCTAAACTATATGCTAGGTCGACTTTTTCTCTACCTTTTATAAATTAATTTTCCAGAGTGATTAATTAGTCTATACATTTTTGTCTTTGAAGCGGACTATATGTTTTACTGATATATAACCACTCCTTCATTTTTGATCTTTTCCATTTCAAAGCATTTTATTTCCATTTATATATATTTTATTTTTGTAACCGAACATTCAAACCTCAAGAAGAGTTACTACAATGAGCAGATAAAGTCAAATAAAACAACCTTGTACTAATAGTTGAATCAATTCTGAGCAACTGTTCGAGTCTTGGGAATCATAGTGGCGTAGCCGGTGCTAATCTTTTAGTGAATAACTAATTCTAATAAATCTGAAAATCATTGAGGAACGCTTAAAAAACTTATAGGGAGAAACACTTTGGTGTCGACAAGAAAATAGTGTTAATTGATTTTAATTAGAATTCTACGTTTAAATTAATGGGTTAAATGACCTGTCAAAAAGACCTGCTAGTTCATAAGTGACTGGAATAAATATTTGGAAACCAAACTAAGCGAGGCCCTTTATGAACCTGGACTAAAGACATCCGGAATCCCCGGAATTTGGTTAACAAGGATCTGGCAGGCAAAATTTAAAATTTGATTCTTAGAATTCCGTAATCAAAATACTAGAAATCCAGAAATCCACGAGTAAAATTAATTTTTGGTCACTAATAAAGCATAGTTGCGACACCATATAAGGCACGATGAACAATAGATGTTTGTACCCAAGCTAGACCATAATGCACCATGCTCGTCATCTTAGAAATGGCCTAAGAGTAAAGCAATTGTACGAAAATAACATACAATTTCGGACTCGTTATCTATTTTAAAGCTAATTTTTTCATCTGACTTAGGTGGATTACAAATCTGAATAAAAAAAAAATGTTGAGAATTCTGTGATAAGTTAGATATGCTTTCGCGTCGAATTTTAATCTTCCTTTAGGGATGGCTAAGACTTGAAAACAGAAGATTGAGGGCACGGGGCCCCCCCCCCCCCCCCCCCTCCCCCACACAACTACTCTACCATAAGGTAGAACGCCAATTGAAAAGTATAAATATCAAGAAAAACTGGATCCAACCTGCTTGAGCTGACCTTTAATAACAAGGAACGCACTCCTTAATTAATACCCCAGGCTGAGATTCAGAAGAATCCACAATGGTGCATCTTTACATGAAGCGAAAAATGTAAGCGATAAACTATTTGTCCATAAAATCCAGCCATTTACCAGCCTCATTCTGAAACATTTATAAATACATAATTTATTAGTGAGTTTTGTTTAAGTATAAGATAACTTGCAACTAATGTCAATTTTATTATTATAAATAGCTTGTGTTACTCGCCTAGAGGGAGGGTCGCCCCGATGCGTCCCAACCAAACCCCTCCATCACGTGACCCTTCATGGAGGTATTGCCGCAGGAGACTACGCAAAGATAGGAAAAGTGATCAGCCCACAAGCATGTGCAAATATCTGTTGCAAGGATACGAGATGTGACGTTGCTTTTATGGCGAATAACATGTGTTACAATCTACATTGCTACAGTGCTAAGCTATGCGAAACTCGTCCGGCGAGAGAATCACGTTTTATAGTGTCGGTCACATACGTAAGGAGAGGTGTTGGTGAAAAAGGAAGAACTGTGCTCAATAGAGGCAGTGTGAAACAAGATCAAGAGAAAAGTAGCTCAAATGCTACTACCTTAAAGGGACATAAATCTGGAACAAATTTGACCAAGCAAAGTCAAGATCCACTTCATTTAAACAATGGCACCCGAACTAAAGTATTTCAAAATTCTACTTTTGTTAATGAAAGAACGAAAAAGCCATTGATAAGTGGCAATTCTGAAAGCAATTATACGAGGATTTGGACAAATAAAACAAATACACCAATAAACTCAATGAATTCCGTTAAGGGAACGCTGCAAAACTTTTATGGAAAACATGAAAATATAACACTTCGAATCAATGCGAATAATTCCTCCTCTATTCAAGGAAATAATTTTCTAAAACCTAAAAATCAATCAAAGGTTGTACATCACACGAGGAAATCAAAAGTTGTCAGTAATCAAGTGGTGGTTTCGTGGAAAAATGATTCTCACATCCTAGTGAAGGAACAAAAATATGGCGGCGCTGCAAGAGCATCTTTGAATGAAAATGGTACTGTAATACATAGTTTAACTGCAGAAGAGAATTCTACTGCCAATTCGAAGAAATCACCTTATAAACAGCTATATTTTGTGAATGACAACTTAACAAGTCAGAATGTGAATTCAAAAGGAGGCTATTTTCAAGGAGCAAAAGGATTAGCGACTAAAAACCTCTCGACAAACGAGCCAATCAAAGAAAAAGATAAACTCGATGAAGAAATATTAGAAAAAAGCTTTTCCGGTTTAAACTCTTCTGTGAGTAACAGAACGAACTATCAGAACAACAGTGCCGTTGCACAACTAAATGCCACAAGTTTTACTGCTGCGAATGGAGCTTTGAAAGTAAAATCTTTTAAAAGTAAAGAAAAAGGCATGCAGCTGGACATAAGCAGTCCTAGTTCCTCCGTTTCAAACCACGCTTCACACCAAAGAAGCAACGCTACCTCAATTATTAAAACAAATGTTTCTTCATCAGAAACTAAGTTAAGTGTTCAGTCCGCATTAAAGGAAACAGGCTGTCATTCTGAAGGTGTTTTGTATAATAAGACGTTGGTGGCAGGTCTGAAGTCTGGGGATTTTACTGACTATGGCAAAGTGCAAGGAATAGGCACCTGTGTAGGGTTTTGTTGCGCTGACAAAAGATGTGACATGGCATTAATGCTGGGGTCAACGTGCTACACGTTGCATTGTGCAAGTCCAAGTCTTTGTAAAGTAAGGCCTGCCCATCCTTCGTCTTTGAATCCACGAATAAGCTTTGTAGTTAGACAAAAACTTGATAAAAGTGCTGCAAAAGATAGCCAAGTCGACGTGAAAGATAATCATAGCAAAAGTCTGTTGCCTCAAACAGCAACAGAAACAAAACAAGTGTCCAAACGTATCAAGGGTTCGAGATGTAAACATGGCGCCATCCAACATGGGGTCACCTTACGAAGCGGACAAAAGGCGGGAATTTTCAAGCTTCGTCTCAAGGCTAAAGACATGGATTCTTGTCTTGATTTGTGTTGTAAAGACAATACATGCAATGTTGCATTTCTCATTGATGATTCGTGTTATTCTGTGCGATGCCACAGCCATGAGGACTGTGCAATTGCTAAAGCAAAATCATCGAGTGCTCGCTCAAGCCTTTCAGTCGTGAGAAGCAGGATTCTACCTTTGAATGACAGTGAGTATACTTTTGCTACTTTTGAATGGCTTTCCCTCTCAACCAATAAAAAGTATAGCCGGATTAAAATTCCCATTATCCAATCAGTCTGCAGAACTTGCGGATCTATTTAAAAGTCATTTACGTTATCTGCTGTGGTTATAAATACGAAATATTTCAGTTGAAACTTTCTTTCCCTTTTCCAGAAAGACAACAAATACCAAGAGCAGGTAAGTGAAGACCATCAGGTAAAAATAAAGGTACATTGTTTGCGCTAAAACCCGGGGTATGGTAACATGAGAGCTACCAGGATACACTTTTAATTCACTCAGGCAAGGATGGTAGCCGAATAATGCAAGAGTGTAAAGTATTAAAGTATTACTGATTTATCTTATAGAGAAAAAGTACACGACAATTCTAAACATCACTAACCAACTGTTTACCAAGCCATTAGCTGATTTCGAGTCACTGGAGTTCCTCAATTTGGCAGAAAGAATTCAAGTAGCGGTAAGTGGGTTAACTGTAGACCGTTTCACCCCACGCAATAATATTCGGGATTATTTTGGATTCCGGATTCCCTTATGATGGGGTGACTCGTTCATAACTATTTTCTGGTCAGTAGATTGCGGGCAAGTCTCTCGTGTCTTTATATCTAAAATATTAGTATTTTGTCCACCGACCCAAAAAAACTTGACTTCCTTTGCACAATCTCAACATGTTTTCCTTAAGTTGTAAAGTTTTAGACGCACTTTCTATGCGCGCACAACCTCCAACGAAATGAAGGCATTTTCAAATTTACATTATCCTAAACCTTTTTGAACCAACTTAAAAATAACCATTGACCTTCTGTTCTTGTTTTGTTTGCTGTTTGTTTCATATTAGGTTTCTACAGTTCTTGTAAACTTCAAAGAATACAAGGAATCGGAGGTTATCTCGTTTCAGTAAGTCTAACTTCCTCATGTCTCGTTATCTCTTGTTGAATGCAGAGTTACTTGTTTGCAACTATTCCCAACAGGATCAAAAGACAAAGGCATGGCGGCCATGTTGGTGGGACAGACAAAAGGACCTAATGAGAAAGTTTTTGATAAATGGCACCAACATGGCCGCGATGACGTAAGGTGCATGAAAGGAATAAAAGCAATAAGTAAACCACTGTAAAACTCTGTCGGGGTTTGAATTTTTCTCTCACTTTGGTTTTACAATATTTTTTAGACCAAGTCCCCTCATAACTAAGCTTCAACTCACCGTTTATGATGGAGGCCCAATTAAACAGATGTTGGTGACTCTCGTGAAGGCAGTCAAAGATGGTAAAATGGTGTCTTCAATCGATGGTTCCGTTCTCACTTTTCTTGTCAGTACATCTGGGTTTAAGTTCTACACTCCACAAGGTAGGCTCCTGGGTTCTCGTCCTTTTCGTCTTCAATTAAAGAACCTATTCAGACCAAAAAGAATCTTCAGTTTTGGGATAATCTTTCCTTGGTGAAAAGGATAGTTACTAATGCATCATTAGTTCTGTTGAACCACCACAGCTTTTACTGCAATCTCTGTCAATAACAGCTACCACTGCTGTTGATTTCACAATTATCATTGTTATTGAATAATTAATATCGCAATCTGTGATTGGTTCCACGGATATCAAGTCCGTACCGTGACCGTATGATATGCCGTAATGTTTTCACATCCCTATAACACTATCACCACCACCACCACCACCACCACCACTAATACACAATTCTATCATACAGGATTCAATTTGGTTTGCGACCCAGAGTTCAATTATGACGTCCACTGGAAGCTCACGATTTACAATTTTCAAACAACTAGTCCTTGTCCAAGAAACGCACAAGGTGAGAATTATGGTATTATCACGTTAACAAATGTATTGATAACCTTTTTACTTAAAAATCCGGCTCACCAACTAACAGTTGTAACTTTGAATTGCTTCCCTCCTCTTTCCTTACTTCCTTCCTTGATCAACTCTATTAATGGATGAGTCAAAATTAAATCAGTCATATCATAAGTGAATAATCAGTCAATTTTTGATGAGATGAAAACATGTCTCAAGGATCCTGTGTTTTATTTTTCTTCAGGCAAAACAAGAAGAAGTTGTCATGGTAGTGACAACAACAATGCAACATGGGGTTTCCCAAGCTTTGCTAATTGTGTGTCATCAGAGTATAAGACGTTGCAGTCCAAGGTAGAAAACTAAATCTTCAGGTGGTAAGACCAGCCTACCTCTACTCCCATACCCCAGAAGCTTATCGTTAGAGCGCGTGCTTCTCTCCAGCCTTACGAACCCTTTAGGCTTGGACTCACGACGGGAACCCTTAAGCCTCGGACACACGACGCGATGTTGCTTTGCATCATCGAAATCGTACCGTGTGTCGACCCATGCAACTGTTGCGCGAGACGTCACAGAATTAGAAACGAGTTCTACTTTTGCGATGTCGCGAGGGATGGCAGCAAGTAGCAAGTAGCAACTTTTCTTGCAACTAGAAAATTATCCAAGAAAAACGACTAAAACTTAGAGTATTTTGACCAGTGGCAAGGCAAAAAGTCGCATTTCATTGGCTACTGACATCACGCCATTGCTGGCAACGTTGCAGACGTGGATAAAATTTGCGCGCAACCTTGGTGGTGGCACGGTGCAGTTTTGTGGTTGCGTGCAGTACTGGCACAACACTTGCATCGTGTGCCCGTTCCTTCATTCTTCAAAGGGTTTTCCAATATGTGTCCTTTCTATCTTGACTCAAAGGATCTGCACTACAAATTGATTAGCAGGTTAAGCCTAGAAGATAATCCCTTAATAAACTAACATTCTTTTCCAAATTTCTTACCAGGCAAAGAAGTTTGCAGAAGGAGCAAAAGAGAAGATTCCATTCAAGAAATTGCATTCGCAGCTTGGCATAACACCCAGCGAAATTCTTATCCGAATTCAGAAGCTGACATTTGTGGACACTTACCGGGCTTTGCTGGACAAACCACACAACTCCACTAACAC
This sequence comes from Stichodactyla helianthus, assembly GCA_015163945.2. Lineage (NCBI taxonomy): Eukaryota > Metazoa > Cnidaria > Anthozoa > Actiniaria > Stichodactylidae > Stichodactyla > Stichodactyla helianthus. Next base: position 17,256 of record WUAP02190662.1, on the reverse strand, counting down.
TACGACGCTTCATGATGGCAACAAGACGACCCATAATCACAATGCACAGCGCTTCAATTCTCTAAACACCACGCATCCTATCAATACTACAAGATTAATATTTGCAAATAAGACGTTTAGCATTCCATTACCAGACCCTGCAAAGCAAGTCAATACAGTTCCTTTTAAACTTGCACCCCATTACAAATTAAACGATTCAGTATCAAATGAAAAAGAATTTTCAAGCTTTTTACCACATCCAAGTAATGGATCTTCTGAGAAAGTTATTTCAAACGTTCTACCGAAAGTGACAGCAAAGACTCCTTCAAATTCTACATTATTTTCAGATATTTTGCCACAGGCAGCTAACACGACGAAGTTTTCGAGAATGAATATTCCAAAACCACTACGAGGAAAAATCTCAGGAAAACAGACTCTTTTTAGTAAACAAAGCAGCTCTATAAAGCCATTTTCCTTAAACCAAGTATCTTACGACAAAGCTTCATCAATAGGATCTCGAAGATCACAAAATTCATTTAGCACTTTGTACAACAAAAATCTCAAAATGTTGAACACGAAAGAGCTGCCCTTTAGAAAGAGCTTTCCCTACAGATATCAGCAGCAGCAACAACAACAACAACAGCAGCAGCAACAACAACAACAACAGCAGCAACACCAACAACTTCCTGTCCAAGGTGCGTCCAATAAACTTGGATACCAACAGAAATCGTTGAGCCAGTTTGGAGCATTTCAGACAGCTAGTTCGGGGCAAGTAAGATCATCTTACCCATCTCAGCTGGATAACTCGAATACTCAAAATAATCAAAACCCAGAATCTCCATATGCTGCTTATAGACAGCAACTTCAAAGACTTCGGACCTCACAGTCCGGTCAAAGTACTTTGTATGACAAACCGAGAAGCCAGGGTTCCCCAGGTTGGCAAGAGGGCCAGTTTGGAAAAGCAATTCAACTTGGGCAGGGTAGTCTATCTGGGCAAAGCAATCAGTTTGGGCAAAATAATGAAGCTTGGCCAAATGTTCAAAGTTGGCAACGTAACCAGGGAATGCAAGGCTACCAAGGAGCCCGTCCAAGAATTGGCCAGAGATCTTTTCCAGGTTATGGTGGAATACCTGGTTATAACGGAGTGGCTTTTCAGCGTCGATCTGACAATCAAAATGCCCCTGAAATGGGCACTGGACATCGTACAAAGAGAGACATTCAGAATGATCTGAAGAGGAACAAACGACAAGGAGGAAACATGGTATGGTATGATAACTATAACCTGAGGCAGCCAGCCACCAGAAGCGATGTATACAGACCCTCTCCTACTGACACCACAGATGATGGAGAACCTTTCCTAACCAGTGTACAAACAGGATACGATAATCCAAATCCTGAAAACTCACTTAATCAAGAAGAGCCCTTGCCTTATAATGTGGATTACTTCCGTCGCCCCACTCCATATTACAACTCCATCACTTATTCACTGGGAAAGGCGCCACCATCTCCTACTAGAGCAACCACTAGTGAAAGTCAGTCGGAATTGAATTTTTTTCCAACCAATGGTGTGACAGATCAGGCCAGTACACGTGGAAGCTTTTCTTTACCAAGTGTTCCAAGTAAAGATTATCCGACAGGTTTTACTGAACCGATGCCTTCAGCACCTGGTGGAAAATCTCAGGATATGGTTGGATTTGGTCAGCCACAAGTACAACATCAATTGACACCAACGACTCAACCCTTTCCTCTTCCTGTCACAACACCACGAAATCCTTTTTTCATGAACAAAGAAAATCCAAAATTAACATCAACACTGTCACCTTTGACAACAACTCCAGTTACGCTTAAATCGAAGCAGGTCTTAAAACCGAGTTCCAAACCCTCTGCGTCTGTTAAGCCATCTATGAAACCATCAGCAAAAGTAACACAGTCGAGCGCTGAACTTCTTAAGAAGAAACTGCAGGACATGGCAAAAAATAAAGGAGTTCTGAAATCTCCACCTGCCACTCACAAACATAATGTTACGGGACATTTGATGGACGATGTATATCAAGAAAAAAACAGGGCCCCAATGTTTGGTGGTGATATTGCCTTGATAGTCGATACGCTGCGCCAGCTCTTTCTTTACAGCAAATACACTAATCCTCCAGAGACCATCGATACTCTTAAGGTACACCATTGCTTTAAATCTTCCCTATTTGAAATCCGTCTCTGGTATCCTCAGTTACATTTTAAATGATTAATTCATTCGATGTTTGTACTCGTGGTTTTTATTTTGCAGCAATTTCTTCAAGTCGGAAGTCATATTCTGGATAAAAGGAATAAACATGAGTGGAAATACTTAAGGAAGGTAATGAATTTTCCCCTTTCGCAAGCATTGACATGTTTTATTGCAGCTGTTTTCTTTCTAGCGGCCAAGGTTACTTTGCAGCATTCCATATCTCGCAGCAAATAACGCAATGAAATATCTTCCTTGCAACCTGTAAAAATGCACGAGACGAAAGTTGGATTAAATGTTGCAAATGAGATTCGGTAGATATAAAAGACGCCGTTTTACTACTAGAGCAGCTAGCTAGAAAACACTTGGAATAGACTCCTTGTAGCAATTCCCCTACGAAGTTCAGTTTGGAGGACAAAAGAAGAATGTTTTCGGTCATCAATTCTAGGGAAAACAAAATTCTGTATTGTTTTGTCCTCCAAATCAAGCGTTAGGAAATGCTTCATGGGGTCTACAGAATAAAATGCTAACAGGCATAGATAAAAGGAAGATGTTTCTAGGTCTGAGCTGCCTTTTTGGAACTAATAAAGTTTTTGCTAAAATAACTAGCAAAACATCAGTTATAATAACTGCAATTACGAATGCACTTCTCGTTTAGGAATCTTCTTCTTCAACGTCTGCTCTTGATGCGGCTGAGGTGATGGAGAGCTACAGCAAAATAGCTGCAGGGAAACTGCATCCTGATGACATGAAGAAACCGATCCTCACAACAAACATCAGTAAGTCTTTGAAATTTAATCTATATATTGCACAACTATTTAACAGAATCTGATTCACTAGAATCCACCTGAATTTTTGCTTTTGAAATCCGAAATTTACCATCTGATCCATAATCCAGTTCTGCAATCCGGAACCATTCTTTTATGAATTTCAAGATGCCGATTTTCCCTGGATACTAAATTTATTAGGATCAAAAGTTGCTTTTTGTTTGTCGATTTCATGGTTTGAAAAATGACCCCAATATTCTTGGTTCCGACTCAAACAATAGCTAACCAATTATTGTTTTCCCAGTAGAATACATCTTGTCCCACAAATACCATCATAAGCTCCCTGTTTTCACTAAGGTTTCTTGCATTATACAAATTTCATTCTCAAATTTCTATACACTGTTAAAAATCCAGACATTACTTACAAATCTGTTTGCGATCAGAATCTCAGGTGCGCAGTTTTCTAACTAAAGGTTATTATCTAGTCTGTTCACACACACACACACACACACACACGCAAACCCCAAAGTACATATGATTCATATGTAATGCAGTCTTTGTCCCTTTTTCTTAGTGATTACACTTCGGTCTGTGGATTTAATGGCTGCAGACCTCTCCCAAGACGTAGAGTTTCCAAATTATTCAGAACCATCCATTGCGAACTGGACAGATGCAACTGACAAGATTGTCATATCACCTCGATCAATGGTTAACGCACTACAAGGTATATACACAATTTACTGATCCAACGTACGTGGGGTTACGTCATCAGTACTCATTTTAAAATAACTGGACTAGGAAAACCATAACCAGTTTGAGATCCGTAATGAAATCTCTTTCACCTCTCGCTTTTCCCCCTAAATATAAACTGCTTAAGAGCAAGGCAGTAGATCGCTTTTACAAACACACGAAGATATATATATTTTTTTAAAGGACTACTTGATAATCCATGGTATTCTTATTTTAATAAACCTGAAAGTTGTTTGGGACGACCCAATTTCTTGAATCGATCCAAGAAAACCCAAGCCAAGTTAATGACAAGATCTCTGTTAATTTTTAATGACATATTCATTGCAAAACTAAGGTACTCCATCCAAAAAAACCTTGCAACTGATCAGCTGCAACGTGCGAAGAATAAGCGACCTCCTCCCGAGAAGCATGGTATCAAAGACATTGTAAGTTTTACGTTTGTAAGTTTATGTCACCACAGTGACATCAACTATCGCTATAACACGGTATTCATTTTTCTTCCAGCGGCAACAGTAGCATAATGGGAGGTCACTTGATGTCGGTTAGTTCCAGTCCCTCTCTTGGTGATAACATCGATCCACCAATCAAGATTGTGCTCAATAATAATAACGTACGTAACCGAGAAGTCTTTAGTCTCGTAGCAATGCAATTTGTACCATTATTAAATGGGCAACACGTTGTCAGGGGGGTTTAGATCCGTCAATCGCGTTGTGTGATTGGTTAGAATATACTTTAATGGTTGACTTTTTAGAAGCAGAAAATGTTTAATAATAAACTTGGCTTGTGTCTTTTTATTTGTAGAAAGACGTAAGCAGCTTTGAAGAAAAATGTGTTTATTGGAAGCAGGGTTCCTCGTAAGTATATGTGTATGATTAACTGGTATTATGCTGGCATCAAGATGTTAGATTTACGCACTGCTTATTTTACGGTAACCATCTAGCTAGACCTTCTCTTGTCTGTTATTTTTCTAGGCCAAACAGTGGCAGATGGTCTTCTCAAGGGTGCAAGTTTATCGAATCAAATCTCACGCATACAACGTGTGAGTGTACTCATATGAGTACCTTTTCTGCCGTAGCTAATACTGCAAAACCAAAGGTAATGCATACAAATCCTGATATTGATATATAGTGGTATCTTGACTGAGCCTTGGGGAATCCCTTCGAATGATTTCTTTTTTCTCTAGATTCGTGTAAATATTACATAAAGGATGGGACCCTAAGTAATTTAATTTCTGAAATCCCTCACCAGGTGAATACGATTGTGAAATCTATTGTTCTGTGATGTCTTAAGATTGAGAAATGAGATATTTTTGCTATCACAGGCAACGGCTCCGGTCACTGTTCCACCCACAACAGCTCCCCCTCCTGAGGAGGAAGGAAGCAACATACTTTACATTTTACTTGGTATTCTTGCTCTGTTGCTCATCATCTTTGTTATTTTGGTCATAATCTGCTTTCTCATCAAGTAAGTAAACAAAAATGAACGATGATCAAGATACACATGTGGTACATCTTGTTTATCGTTTTCAAACTTGATAGTTTTGAGTTAAAAAAGGCAAAGCTAATTAACAAATGTTTTAAGCTAATTTATTAATCCCTACATTGATTCATCTATTCTTACGTACTTAGCACCCATTATGTTCTCACTTAACTTAACAACGCGCCTTTTTCAGACGTAGAAAGCGTCAAAAAGAATCAGAAACCAGCCAGTCAGGAGGACGAGGCCGCGGAAGTGGACGTCGCTCAACATCGGTATGTTGAAATATGGGAGTAGTGTATAGTTCTAAGAAATGTTACCATTATGTTACCATCTTCCTTAGCAAAGGCTTATCCAGGGGAAGGGGTCCTAAGGTGCCTGCGACCACTTCTTCCTATAGGCCGTTGTATGTTTTTTGGGGTAGAGGAGGGAAAGACGATTTGAAGCGCTAGTGGGACGCTTTCCAAATGAGAAAATCCTGGTGACATCCCCGTTTGATATTTACGTCTGATTTTTTGCAGCGGTCAGACGATAGTGTGAGCACTGGCTCAGGAGAATTCGATGTAAGTAGTTTACTTTCACCAAAAGGAAATACAAAATATCGTTTTCATTAACTAAATCATTGAATCGATGCTGTTTTTTTTTTACAGGAAATGCTAGCATCCAGGCGAAGAAACATTCATCCAGAAAGAAAACCCGTAAGTCGATTGAAGCCGTCAAATATTAATTCTATCACTCTACTAACCTTTCTCCATTGTTCCCAGAGCCCCTCTGACTCTCCTCGGTGGCAAAGGATGCGTAAGAATGGAGAGAATCCAGAAAACCTAATGATGAAAGAGAAGTCATATTTATTGTCTGACTATCATCAGCCATATCATTTCTCGTCAGCCAAGTCACCGACACCGACTGAAACATCCTCGCAACGAAACCGTTCACGCTCTAGTTAGACTTAATTACACTGCGCATTCACGTCTCTGAAGGATGAATTAGGAAACTAGTATCAATGAACATGACAACGAAGCCAGTTGCCCCAGACCAAAAGAGATAAATGAAAGAAAAGCATGAAAATTTGTTTCTTTCCCCTAAAGTTACTTTTGAGGACGAATTGAGCATTTTCAATGCAAAAGAGTCTAATAGACACTAGTCTTATTTGCCCTTTTGACAACTGGCCTCGTTTTTATGATCATTTGACCAAGTCGTCTGGGACTTTTTCAAATACTGTATGTGAAAAAGGTGTATGGAATGGAATTTATTTCAAACCAGTTAAGCAGAAAGTGAACCTCTCTTTCCCAAGTAGGATTAGCTCATGACTTGTTTGACTTATGCGTGGCCTGTTAAAGTTCTATAAAAGTTAAGAGACTTCCAAACGGTGGAGTTCACTCCTTTTTCAATTTACTTGACAATTGTAAAGGGTTTTTTTTACATTGAGATGATAATTGGACTTTCTATAATCAAAATATAACAAAAGAATGAAAAGATGCTTGCCTGTAGAAGTAAGATATTCCGAATAGTTTTCTAAGTAAAAGCTCCATTATCCCATGTATTTCTACTGAAAAAAATTTTACAATTGCTAAGAAGCCATGCTTTTTTAAAAAAAAATAGCTTACGTCGTTACACAATAACAGTAAAATACTACGACGTATTGAAAGCAGTTTTTCTTGTTGCTAGAAACGACTTGAACTGAATACGTTGTTAGTTGCTTGAAGTCTTCAATTAATCAACAAATACATTATATATTTTTTGGCATAAAAATAGATTAAGCGCTTTGTCATATTATATGAGACACAAAATTTTGTCTTGTATGCATGCGAAAATAATAAAAAGAATTTTGTACGACTTTTATAAAATGAAAAATGAAACTTACTGTGTTGTTTGAGTGTTGATGACAGCTTACCGTCAGCATTACTTTTTGTGTTATAACTGCACTTCATCGCCCGTAACACATGCAATCAAGGCGTAAGTTCTTGTATGGAAAACAGTATTTTCTTACTCATATTATGGCAGATGAAATGTCCTTAGATCAATGTTTCTTTATTCCATGGAAATCTTCTCTTTTCCCGTCACCATTGATGTCATTACATTCCATGAGAAATCTTCTTTTGTCACATCACCATTGGTCAATTTATTCCATGGGAAATCGTCTCGTCACATTATCCGTGATGTGCCTTTATTCCATGGGATTTCTTGTCTTGTTACATAATCACTGATGTCACTATATTCCATGGGAAATCTCATCACATCATTGATGTCACTATATTTCATAGGAAATCTCTTCTTACATTACCATTGATGTCACTATATTCCATGGGAAATCTCGTCACATCACCACGGATGTCGCTACATTCCGTGGGAAATCTTGTCTTGTCACATTAGCACCGATTTCACTATATTCCATGGGAAATCTCTTGGCACATTATCCATGATGTGCCTTTATTCCATCACTATTGAGGTCACTATATTCCATGGGAAATTGTCTCTTACCATCACCATTGATGTCACTTTATTCCATGGGAAATCTTGTCTTTTTCACACCACTATTGATGCAACATTCCTTCATGGAAAATCTCTTCTTGTCTTATCATTAATGTCGTCACTGGACGGCTGATGTCACTCTACAGAGAGTATCGCACAATTAATTTTTAAATGAATAAGTAAATGAAAAAGAAGGAAAGAAAGGGAAAAAAGAAAAAGAAAATCACTGAAAGTGAAGGAAGGAAGAATGGCAGAGGAGTGAATGATTAAAATGAATGAGTAAATGAAAAAGAAGGAAAGAAAGGGAAAAAAGAAAAAGAAAATCACTGAAAGTGAAGGAAGGAAGAATGGCAGA
>WUAP02190551.1:0-14535 GCA_015163945.2 Stichodactyla helianthus | reverse complement strand
GTTGTTGATGCCACTGCTGATGATATGTTGTTGATGCCACTGCTGATGATATGTTGTTGATGCCACTGCTGATGATATGTTGTTGATGCTACTGCTGATGATATGTTGATGCTACTGCTGATATGTTGTTGATGCTGCTGCTGCTGCTACTGCTGCTGAGATTATCGATGGTTTTGTTGCTGCTGCTGCTGCTGCTGATACTGATGATGGTGATGCAACTGCTGCTTTAGAATCAGGACTATGATAACCTATGAGAACATAAAAGAAGTCGATAGACTTACAGCGAGGGATTGTATTTGTTCTTGTAATTCTCTCAACGCGATTGTGTGTTCTTCTCTTTCCTGTAAAGTAAAGCAAAAAAATTGCAGTTTATTGAGACGTTCTACAAGGTACTCGCATTTTGCTTGAGTTGCTGGTGCTTATCGCTGCGGCTTAACTTGTTAGTGCGGCCCAAAATGTTCGATACACCCCGTGATAAAGGAGCTATCAACGTTGAATGTATTTCTTTACTTTTAGTCAAGGACGACTAGGCTACAGACAATCCTAACCTGCTGCAGCTGCGCGTAGATGGATGCGTTTTCATCCTTTGTTCTTCTTTCTTGTTCTCTCAACTCAAGGAATCGCTCTTCAACGACCTTAAAGAAACAGAATGCAAGTCATGGTGATGTTTAAGGGAGGGGGAGGGCGCAGACGCAGCATTCTTTTTTGACGCGGTGTTCAACGTTCATTTACTATCTAGTTTATTCTCAGAAAGGTAACCCACGATTCTCGTACCTGTCTGTCCGCGACTTCTTGTTGAACTTTGGCCATCAGCCGCGCATTTTTTGCCCGTAAGTCCTTAATCTCTTTCTATAAATAAGTATAGGAGATCATTATTAATCCAGTCTCATAGGATTCTCCACGACAGAAGCCTAACACAAGTGACCGCTTAGAATAGTTTTTCTTTTTTTACTGCGCGACATCGTGACATCGATGGTCTGGTGGAGTAGATAGGCGGTATCAATAGACCTTTACGGCATAAACATGAAAACGAGGACTAAGGTTCTAGATTTCATGTAAAATAAATTAAAAGACTGCGATTATGACAGACAATGAAATCAAAGTTTCTCTGGGTCAAAACGCTCAGATTCTCAGCAAACAGTCCATGGAAACCTTGATGGCACTGCAGCGGGCTTTAGAATGTCGCATTAAGCCAGTAAAACTGTGTTTATAATCTTAATATGAAGAAAAGTGCATGGAGAGTCGAAAAATACTTCTATCACAGTACAGCTGTACGGAATTTGTGAGATGAAAAGACATTGCGCGACAACTTCGCCTCTATTTTTGATTCTGTCGGCCCTTAGGCCTCGTTTTCATGCTTACGTCGTAAAGGTCTATACGGTGTGGAATTGACGACATCCATTGAACCAATCACAGCACGCGAATAATATCACTACTCATCTAATATAAAAACACGCAGACATAGCAATAGGACCATGTTACACGTGAAATAATGAAAGTAAAACCAGCTATTTTTGGTGGGTAAAAGCGACACAAGCTACAAAAGGATTTTGCACCGTCTTAAATCAGCACGTTCTGTTTCTTTTGAGATTTGTAAAATTAAAAAAATAATATATATAACCATTTTATCATGTTTTGTTATCTTCTGTCAATGAAGGCAATAGAGCAGATAGAACTGCAAGGCCTCTCGTAAAACGTGAATATCCTGTTAGATAAAGCCAACCACGGCGGACCGACGAGGTCGAATATCACTGCAGAGATAAACTTGGTGAGTCCATAAGCAAATATCCATGTAGCCACTAACCTTTTGCTCAGTCAACATTGATTCTAAGTCGCTTTGGTGTTCCTCTTGTCGTTTCTTTGAATATGGGGGATAGAAAAATATTAAAATTTCAGTTTTATTGGAGTGCAGCAACAGCGTTCAGCTCAAATTGATGTGCGTACCTCGAATTTTCTAGCATCTTGTTCTTTTTCTCGTTGCGCAACCTGGAGAGCCTGAATAAAGATGGTGGAAAATGGTGGTTAGAATGAGAGGAACGAATAAATGAATGAATAGAAAAACAAAAGAAAGGAAGAAAGGGCGGAAGTATTTGCAAGGAAGGAGGGAAGGAAGGAAGGAAAGAATAAAACTTACTTCTTCTAATTTAGACTTTTCCATGTGCGCTAACGATGTTTGTGCCTGATGCGTCCGAAGGTCAGCCTCAAGCTAAAGGACAAGAGATGAAGAAAATGAACTAAATTAGAAAATTCTTTAAAAAGGTGATTTCACAGCTGAAAATTTTTTGACAAATTACTGCGAAAGTCGTTGTATCGCGACCCGTATTATCGTAAATTCAGTTGGAGTTTTGTGCTTTTCTGAGCCGTCATTCATCATTTGGGGTGAAGGCTATTCAAATCAACCAATGATTTTCACGGATTCGCATAACTCCCGCCCCCAACGATGATTGACGGATCAGAAAAGCACAAAACCCAACCGAAGTTACGATAATACGGGTCGCGATACAACGATTTTCGCAGTAAGAAATTGCTTTGGAGACCCAGGGCGTCTGATATTATGGAACAGAAGACTGGGTCTACAAGAATACAAAAGCTGCGAAGCATTCCTATTAAATGTGACTTTACAGTTACACGACGGTTGCCTTACCTTCTCAATTTGTTTCCTCAGGTCTGCCATATCTCTTTCACTGTTGTACCTCACCGCTTGAAGCTCACGAATCTACCAACGAGAAAAAAGAACATTTGTAATTACGGTAAAGGCGCGATTACACGGTGCAATTTTCTCTGCAACTTATCTCGCAACGGCGTTGCGACACAAGTTGCACGGAGCATTGCACCGTGTAACATACGGCGCAATGTAAAAAAATGTTGCGAAACAAGTTGCAGCAATCGTTGCGAAGAGTAGAAATCGTTTCTACTTCTGGCAATGATTGCGTCACCGTTGCACCGTGTAAACGCTCGTGCAACTTGTGTCGCAACAACGTTGCGAGACAAGTTGCAGAGAAAATTGCACCGTGTAATCGCGCCTTAAAGTAAGGTGTTTGTTGAACTCGACAAAATGTATTCAAATGGCAGATCAAGTGATTATGCGTGCAAGAGGTTCAGATGCAAATGAGACGATAAGCACTTCAAAGATGACCTGGTAGCCTCACTTGTGTGATTTTTGAAACAAAAGAATGTCTTGATTGCGGGCTCAATTGTTCACCTCTGAATTCTTCAAGGCAAGCTCGTCGTTTAGTCTTTGACGTTGATCCTGTAAATAGAAACCATTTTTATGAGTTACTACTCACTCCAAGTAGTAAAAGCCTCACTCTTTGCTTTCAAAATCATTTCTCGCGTTGTTTTTGGATAACACAAAGATAAAATTTTACTCTGTTTAATAGTTTTGGACTTTTCTAGCCCTCAAAATACATCGGATTAAATTTCCAATTGTTTTCAGGTTGAAAATAGTGCTTGAAAATAGGGCCGGCCATGAAAAATCCCAACGGACTATGATTGGTTAGAAAAATTATTTCCGCTCAGCTGGTATGTATCGCGGGTCATGTCCCATGTAAGGAATTTCGGAATTCGGAATCCAGCGAAATTTGCCTTTTGGAATCCGGAATCCAAGACAAAACCTAAACCCTATCACTTGGGGGACCGACTTGACTGGTATGAATTGTCTGATGTAAAAGATGAAAAAATCTCACCATCAAGTCATCTATGTCTCTTCTTGAAGTACTGAAGGATGGCCCTGAAATATAAACACGAATACTTGATGTAGTTCGGTTGTAAGATTGACCGGCACCAATAAAACATACCGTGATAAAATAGAGCATTATAAAAAGGTGATTGTTAAAAAAGAAAACTCTGAAAGGTTAACGCTCGGACACACGATGCGACGTTGCCTGCGACGCGACGTTGCTTGCAACGGGGAAATCCCATCGTGTGTCCACCCGTAAAAGTAGAACTCGTTTCTACTTCTGCGACGCCCGCGCAATAGTAGCACGGGCGGACACAGGGTGGGATTTTCCCGTTGCAAGGAACGTCGCTACGTGTGTCCGAGCCTTTAGAAAACGCAACGATGCATACCTCCAGCAGAACTGGTATTCGAGGATCTAAGTTCACGCATCTCTTTCTCTAATCTTTCGTTTCGAGCCTTAAAAAAAAAAAGGAATAAACGTGGCGGATGTAGCGAGAGGGTGTTAGAGGGGTGTACAGCACCACAAAAGAAAGGAAAGTCCCCTTACGCACTACTATTGTGTCCCTTTCGCTCGCAAACAGAAAGGGTGTATAACTCCCCCCATAAAGACAGGAAAGTTGGACGGGTTCACCCTTCCCTAGAAAAAATCCTTCAAGGACCCGCCCCTGCCATAGTCTTGATTTTCTAATGTTTTAAACCAATATTCTATAACGTATAGAGGATTTGGCATAAAGTGGAACGTACTGCTTCAAAGGCGCGCTGATTGACTGATTATGATTGATGGTGCTTTTTGATTGGTTCTTAAAAGCCATCGGAAAGACTCAAAAGACGAAATAATTTAACGTAATACCTACCATTGCTTCTTTTCCTTGATCTGCTTCTCGCTCCAGTCTTTTGCATTTCCCTCGATAACTACAACCGAAACAAAAATCAATTAGCAAGTGAGGGGACCGTGGGGGTAATTGTAGGTAACTACTCTAGACCCCTTGCAGCAATTACCAACGCAGCTTAATTTGGAGGACAAAACGATTAAACATTTTTTTTTTACAAAAATAGTCTTCGATTCTTAGAACAGTAAACGCTTATATGCAGTACGGGTTTTGCTCCAGGAGCAGGCTCCAGGGTCGTTTTGCTCCTTTGTGTGTACCAAAAATTTCAGGTAAAAAAAGATTGTGGCAGGCGGAGCAGAACTTTTCCCCCGGCGAATACTCCCTTATATTAAACTGGTTAAATATCAGTGAGCATGACCACAACATGCAGCAAGCTCCTGAAGCATGCTTTCTCGTGTGTACTAGTTGTGCAAAATGACCCGGGAGCCTGCCCCTCGAGCAAAACCCTTAGTGTGTATGGACCTCAAAATTCTATTGTTTCGTCTTCTAATGACGAACTCCGTTGGAATTTGCTGCAAGGGATCTATTCGTTTAGCGTTAATGTTGACTTACTCTTTCAAAGAACTGATAGCTTTTGACTTCAGTTCATTCCTCTTCTTCTCGCTCTCCTTCAACAAGTTTTCTTTGTTTTCAAGCTGCTCGTTTAGTTTCTGTATTTCTGTGCTCCGTTGCTTGAGATCTCTGTTCATATTATCAAGTTCTTCAGCAAACCGTCGTTTCTCAGCTTCACTCTGCTCGTACTTGTTCAACAAATCTTTCATCTGTGCAATTAAATGTTCTTGCCGTTCATCTTTCATATCCATGTCTTCACGTAATTGATCTAGAGTTTGGTTTATGTCCTGCCTCTGAAACTCACTCCCTCCGAATCCTCTCCTCCTATCCGAATCCACGAAACCGACCCGACTGGTGTTTAAATCGCGCTCCAGTCGATCGATATTTTGTCGGAGCTCATTTACATCACCCGAACCATTGACCATGCTTCTTCTCGAGGAGCCGAGAACAGGCCCGAGTGATTGCCGACGGGGAGTAGCCCCTCGGCTCGCCATGGAAATTTGTTTGACGATTTCGTTTTTTTCTTGCTCAGACTGAGAAACCTTGAAAAAGAGAATAGGAAAATCAATATTTTCGAACTTAAAGAAACCTCCAGCTGAGCGGCATTAAATTTTCTAACCAATCACAGTCCGTTGTGATTTTTCATGCCCGGCCCTGTGTTGAAGCACTTTTTTCTACCTGAAAACTATTAACAATTTGAATCCAATACATTTTGAGTTTCAGAAAAGTCCAAAACTCTTAGTCAGTGAAATTTCATCTGTAAATTAACTAAAACCCACGCGAGAAATGATTTTCAAAACAAAGAGTGAGGGCCGGAGGTTTTGATCAATAATGCTTTGCGCAATTAGTTGTTCGTTCAGCTGGCAACTACAATGCAATGTACACCGAATATAGACAATCCGCCAGTTTCTCTGCCAGGCAAAATGTTGGCTCTAGAGGTAAAGTTGTTTGAACCATTTCTATCGATCTTGTTTTTCATGCTGGGTCATTTACAACCATCAGAACAGAATATATTCATACATTGTCAGTTCATTTTTTAACGCAGACATTTAAAATTTTAGCAGAGAATCTAAGGTACGTAAACAATAACATAGGCGCACAATGTATTGTGGTTGACTAGGATTCTTTAAACAAAATTTGTCACAGGCCATACTAAAGATGACGATACTGATTTCTAACCTGATTTCGTAGTACGTCCAGCTGTTCCAGTAACCTTTCTCTGTCTTGTTGCCCTTCGTTCACTTCTCTTCCCAGCACCTCTAACCTGGACTGCAGTCTCTTCCTGGCCGCTTCGTTATCTTGTAACTTTGCCTGGTATTCTTGAAGTTGGCTTGACAGCTCGTTTTTCTCTGCCTCGGCTTGATTGAACCGCCTTCTCGTTTCTTCGGCCTAAAAGTGAATTAGTTTTAGAGTGATTGCCGGAGTAAAAGACATGAAGGAATCTTTTGTTATTGAAGACATTAAAATTCATCTTAAAGCGCAGACAGCGTAGGCTGGGTGATGTTTATGTGCTTATGATCGATTCTTCCCCTAGGAACTACGGGTAATGATGATGATGATGACGCTCGATAATGGAATACATCCTTTCCGAGAAACTTTGTCATCCGTTAAGGAAAAATCCTATAAGCAAGTGGCGCTCAGAATCGTGGGACGAGGCTTAATTATATTAATTTGGCCTACTCCAATGAATCTTACAGTCATGCCTCGATCGTTCACTGATGATTTGCGTATGAGAAGTGTACAGCTTTAAGGGTTAAACCATTCAAAAAAAAAAAAGAAAGAAATCGCACGAGTTCGTCTCAGTGGCGTGTCTCCCCCCCAAAAAATATTTTTTAAATATTTCAACATTGTTGAATACTGGAACATCTTTCAAAGAGGACGATCAAGGTTGGTTTTTGTTTTGAAATTTCAAAACTAGAACATTGACTCGTGTCCTGCGTTGTGGTAGGTAGATGGATAGGCTTCCCATGATTCTCAGCGCCAAAACTTATAGGCTTTTATCTTCACGGGTGACAAAGTTTCTCGGAAAGGGTGTATTATCACGTTCATCTCTTTCGTGTACAAACCTCCCTTTCAGAAAACCTGTTTAACCTTAGTCTTTTGAAAATGAACACATACTGTCAACAACGCCTTTGCTATTATTGCACTTTATAAAATAACTACTAAGAATCTCGCTTTCTGATGGCCGTGGCACGCGCTTTATAAGAGCACACAGTACGCGTTTGCACCTTTGTATTTTATAAAAGAAATGAAAATACGTGCTCGCTGTGCTGTGTGTTCTTATAAAGCACTTGGGTATGGGCAGAACACGAAAGAAGTGTTGAAGCACGAACAAACCAAAACCAAAACCAAAACCGAAGCAAAAAACAAACAAACAAACAAAACAAAACAAAACAAACAAAAAAAACCCGAAAATTGGGAATGGAAAAATGTCTTGAAATAAGCTGGAAATGAGGTTGGCGCCTGCCCCTTTCAGGAACCTTGCCAAGGAAAGGATTTCATAAAGACACCTATTCCGTGGAAGAAGGAATACCTGTTGTGTTAAAACTGTTTTTCCTCCTTCGGCTTGGTCAAGTTTCTTTACAGCAGTATCTAACTCAGCGAGAACCTACGGGAAAGAATGCATGTAGAAATAAAGACAACTGGTCCCATGCACACCTTCATTTTCTCCTCTATATATGTTAAATATCACAAACAAAGCGCAATATCCCAAGCAAGCAATGCAAGCGGTGCGCAGTACGTCAAACTCATCTGCCGAGGTATATCCAGATACACAAGGCCTAAACCCGCATTACACGAGCACGTTTTCCTTGACAAGGAAAATTGTCAAGGTTGAAATTCGCTCGTGTATATTACAACAAGGAAAATGTGGCAAGGAATATCAACGAGTTTGGTTCATTTTTTGATTCTAAGGCATTGTAAGCACAACCTAAACATGTCAACGAAAACTTGTTCATCAATACCGGTGTAACCCAGACGCGTGTTTGCAAACTATCAATACCGGTGTAACCCAGACGCGTGTTTGCATACTACCAATAATGGTATAGCCAGACGCGTATGCACAGTTCTGATTTGGTCGTTACCCACCTGTCTCCGATCTCGTTCAGATTGTTCCAGTCTACTCGCCAAATCATCCACACGAGCAGCAAGCACTCTTTTCTCGTGATTACTTTCTTGAAGCTCATGCCTTTCCGCTTCAAGTTCACTGTAAAAAGACCATTAAATTATATCAACTTACGATTGATCCTATTCAAGTCGATACAAACGTTTGGTGATTTGGTTTCCGTCAGTCAAAGTTTGTTCAGAGTGAGTCACAGATGTGATCGTCGGCGGAAGCAAGAAGCGAGTCGTTGAAGACAAAATCAGGTGTAAAAACAGATCCCATTTAAATGAAGATGACCCTAAACGGACATTTTCTATTTCTGTTCTCTTGGAACTCATGGGCCTAACCTTTTTTAACGTCATTTCCCCAGTGAAATGTGCCTATACTGGGGTCCTAAAAGTTTGATACTGAATACATAGTTCCTGGCAAAATCACCACTCCCTTATTCGTTGATCAATTCGTAACGAATTTAGAAGGAAATAAAGCCGCTTCATTTACCTTGCCACGGATCGGATTTCGTCTTTAATTTTCTTGTCAGAAGCAGTGTCCAAAAGAGACTGAAATATAAATACAAACAACAAATGAGTGAGGAAAAGACTGTTTTAAGATGTATTACCTCTCTGGTCATCTGTTATTACCCAAGGGAATGGCACGTGGTCTGAAATGGGAGAACATTACACCCACACTCACTCAATGGGTCCATTCATAGTTCTACTCCTCCATAGTTACTGTCACTACGTCCGACAAGCCACAAAATTTTAACGCGTTACGGCACCAAAACTAGTGCTGATTACTAAAATTTCTTTCTAGTTTGGACGAATGTTATCAGTACTAAGAATGCATTTAGAGAATCGGTTATAAAACCTTAAAAAAAGGATTTCTGAAATCGAGAGGGTTGTTATGATGTTTGTCGGATCTGTCATATTCCTTTTGGAAAACTGTGACGCCCTGATTTGTGGAGTTAAGAGTGGATCTGATCTATGAATATGACTTACCCGTACATTACGTAATTCATTGGCGAGATCACCGACTTGTTTTTGCTTTGTTTCCCACATTTCACGCTCAGCTCGCATCTTATAACATAAAAATATACTATAGTATATAAAAAACAAACTCAAGTAACTAATCTAAATCAGCCGTTAGTGTCCATATAAAATCTAAACTAGAGTTGGCTGGAGTACAGATATAAGGTGTTGCAGTAGTCTTAATGAATTTAAGCGTTTAGTGAAAACGTATCTTTTTAAAAGAGCCTTTTAGAACTACTATCAATATTACTAGTTTTATAGTAAAAGTATTTAGTATATAGTATAAGAATTTAATAGCATGAGTAATTTTACTCGATAAATACTCAATTATTAGATTGAAATACATTTGAAATAGATTTTTAGAACTTTTGAAAGCTTTGCTATTATCATTTTGACTCCATCATTGTGATTAGATTTGTAAATATGTCTTTTTCTAATTTTAACTCATTAATTAATTTTACTTATTTTTCTTTATCAAGATGTTGTAAAGCGTTGTTGGACAGAAATGGAATAAAATAAAGTTATTATTATTATTTTTATTATTATTATATGGCTAGTTTTCATGAGACGTCAAGGTGGCCATGTCGGTGGAACTTTACAAAAGATTTTTAATGAATTCTCTTGTTATATCAACCAACATGGCGACCGTGTCTTTTGTTATTTTATTCTCTAGAATGATTGCAAACCACCTACAGGAAACCCGTTACTTTGGTAAAGTGTTTGGGTTTGCTATCCCAAGCACATTATTCTAGGAAAGCGTAAGGAACCGGTCATTATTTATAGGGGAAGGGAGGGAAGGGAAGGGGGAGATGGTGGAAATCACAAGGAATGCCATGTTCACAGTAGCTCACCACCCCCTCCCAAGTAACGTATTATTTTTGCTGACCCCTCTCCCTGACAT
The DNA here is from genome assembly GCA_015163945.2 of Stichodactyla helianthus. Taxonomy (NCBI): domain Eukaryota; kingdom Metazoa; phylum Cnidaria; class Anthozoa; order Actiniaria; family Stichodactylidae; genus Stichodactyla; species Stichodactyla helianthus. Next base: position 4,385 of record WUAP02190551.1, on the reverse strand, counting down.
TCTCTTCCCAATGGTCATTCTTATTTGGTCAGCAAACTTGACCCCACTTTTTTACTTGCGTGAACTGAAATTAGTGACCCACTCCCTATATGCATCCCTCAGTCCCCTTTCTGTAACTACTGGATGGTCCCTGAAGACCTTATCAACTTACCTCTTGTTGAATTTCCTTCAAACGCTTTTCTATCTCGTCTTGTTGAGATTTTTGAGCTGCCTGCAACTGCGACAAAAACATCAAATCAAAATCGTGTTTTAAATTTTTAAAAAAGTGTAGAACAAATCCACTTTTTTTCACACGTAAGGATTGCAAAAGTAGACCAACATTTTGGAATTGATCTCACGCACGCCAAGAAATAGGAGCTCGTTATTACCTGGCTTTTGAGAGCTTCTAGTTCCCCTTCTCTAGCACTGGCGATCCTTTGACTTTCTCTTAGTACGTCTCTCTCAGCATCGAGACCCTGTGCGTCAGAAAAACTAATCTTAAAACTTGAGAATTCACAAATAGGGAATTAATTAACATTTTGTTTCCCTAAAACAAAGTCCAGATTTGTTCGCTGTTGTGGTATTGTTTAAAAAAAGGTAACGCAACCAGGCTACGAGGTTGGTACTGAGGATCAAGCTACGGACCTCTAACTTATTGGGCAACGCACTAACCAACTATGCCACACTTGCATCGTCTCAATTTTGAAAAGAGTGCAGAGTTTTTGTTACCTTAACTAGTACTTCAGCTTGTCGCCTGCTGGCATCTTCAGTTTCTCGTAGTTCTTTGAGAAGCCTTTCCCTGAAAGAAAATTTTAACAAAAGTCAATTACACTTTGATTCCCAAGTAGATGGCACTGCTACCCATACACACCCAACTTTTTTTCAAGTGTGATCGGTTGGACTCTGAAGAAGATAGTCTTCATAAAGACTGTGTTTAGTCGTAGCTATCGCCATCTCAAGCAGGGAAGGATCCAGAAAAATTTTTCTGGGGAGGGTGCACCTGTAGTATTTGTGAGTGAAAGGGGCACATAACAGGAGCTAGGAAGGGTCCTTTCATTGGGGGGGGGGGAAAGGAGGGTTACACCCCAATACTCTCCTAAATCTGCTGCTGTCAAGTGATCACTTCTCATGTGACTACTGCTCTGGTTGTCTAAACCTCAGTCATGAACTGCAACTACAATGGCATTGTGAAGACTGTCTTCACAAAAAGATCACACTTACTTGAAACCTAACACATGATCCTGGGTTTAAACACTTCACTTTACATAAGTTTTTCTCACCTTTCTAAGAGAGCATCTTCTGGTCCTCTCATTCTACTACCATTTCGACTCTGCAACCTCCCACTGCTCATACCATACCTGTAAAAAATTATAATAACAATAATGTTCATTTAGTTTGTTATAGTATTACAAGAAAATGACTGATCATGTGAAAGATGCAAGACTTGCAACTTATGAGCCATATTACACCTATTTTCAAAATGATGTGACCAGACAACAAGCAATGCTCACGGACATAATAGTGGATTCTGAAGTTCATTGGGATGTTTTATTGCTAACTTTGGAATTTCAAAATGAACTTTGCTTATTGAAGAGACTGCTCATTATTTATGAACTTGAGGATCGGAGTGTTTGATAAGGAGTCACAATGTTTATTGCAAAGAACAAAGCTGTTTCAAGTTTTTGCATACCTCTCATCTCTCTCAGGGTCAAGTTCTCCAGACAACCTGTTCTGTTCACTTTTCATTTCTCTTACAGCTTGTTTCAGATCTTCAACCTATGAGAAAAACCATAGAATTAAAATATAATACAATAATGATTATTATTATTATATGGCAAGGTAATTTCACGGTCTACTCATTGGTCAATTAGCAGTCCATAACCTATGACATGGACCACAATCTTTATTTCTGTTTGCCTTCCATATTGTTGCAACTTCTCTTTATTCATTTTACAACATTCTTTAAGTATCATCCTTATTGCAAAACTATGAATGAATCCCTAGAGTATTACCTAATCAACCATTGTTCATTAACACTATCCATAATCCATGACAATATAATAAACATCTTATTAACCTTGCTTGCTTGATCTTTACATAAGTTATGGAACCTTTTTTTCCACTTTTTTATGGCCTGCATGTTCCACACTTGGGCCATAAGACAGTGGAAAGAAATTTGGTCCAAAACTTATACAGTAAGGTTCACATCAGATAACAAAAGGCATGACTTACTTCACTAATGAACTTACTTCTGATATGACATCATCACTAAACCTAACACTACCATGCCCTCTGCTTCTCCTTGGTCTTGCTTCCTCTTCAGACTATATTACAACAACAAAGGGTTCAAATCATTTAAACTGGGCTATTTAAAAATACCAAATAATAAATACCAAAACAGTTCAAAATAAATCACTGATAAAATGATAAGCAAGTAAAACAAGTTACTAGGTAATAAAATTAGCTATTCTCCTAAAAAAGAAAATGATGATGTTTAGAATATATAGACCTTTCCTGAATTTGCTTGGATGATCACAAAACAATGGTTCCAAGTAAAGACTGAACTTGATTTTTTTGTTTATCAAGCGCCAAACTTGACTTGAAACCATTGTTTCATTATCATCCAGGCAAATTCAAGAAAGGTCTATTGTAGAAACAATGTGATTATGCTCTCACCATTGATGAGGAAGGAGTGGCTGGGAGACGTCGCCTACGTAAGATTCTTTCTCTTCGTAATAAGTCAGCTGACTTTTCTAACTCATTTCTTAGCTAAAATTAGTACGATTCACAGTAAAGTAGAGACTAGTGAAAACTAGTTTAGACTGCACCGGTGTCTTGAATAAAACAGTTGATAGTTATGATAAGTTTGAAACACCATATGATGAATTCATACGGTGTTCAAGCTTATTATATCTATCAACTGATTCACAGTAAAGTACACTCTTGCTAAAGAACACAGCATATAATAGTCCTAATATTTAACCAGAAAATATTTATTATGAAATTAATAATGTTGGAAAGTGCATTTCAATGTATTGATGAAATTGAAACTGGACCAAGCATTTCCCCAACATCATGGAAACTTTTCTAGAAATGTTGTTCTACTTATTTTTTTTATATGGTTCATCAGCATTCCAGCTCATTTCAGCAATTATCATACCCCAATATCTTGAGTCAAAGAAGAAAATGCAATCTCATAAATAATAAATTTTGGTGTGATTTCTTTTGTTTTATCCCCATCAGGGCTAAAAATAATGGCTGGTCATTGGTCATTGTGCAACCAAAATTGGAAGATATCCAGTCAAATATTTTTCTTGCTGATCATGTTGACTGGTCACCTGTGTATTATTAACTCAAATTGCACTAGTGGTAAAAACAAGAAATGAGGTATGACTGAACTAAAATTTATTTTGGCCAGTCATAATGACTGGCAACTGACCAGCCATTATTTTTGCCCTGCCTGACTTTCAAAATATTTTTGAGAGTATATAAAGGGCAAACCTTGACAATTTCTTCATCTTGCTCCACATTGATGTCTCTGTAGTGTTCAAGCATGCGATCAGCAGTGGATAACACCTCACTAGTTGCATGCAATGAAGCAGCCAAATTATCCACCTTGTCAGCCACATTCACATTGGTTGCCATTGTTGGGAGAGTACTTGATCTTCTTGTTGAATGTAATGGTGAGCCAACTCTCCTGGAATGAGGTGTCCCAAGGTGACTGACTCTTAAGGTACTACGTCTTGGAGGTAGCCTTGATGTTGGTTGGCCACCAGAGCTTTCAGAGTCATCCCAAGGTCCTGTGCTTGCCATCCATCAACTCAGTTATTATGTTCACCTTCTGTTAAAAAAAAGATTCAATGTTTCATATTTGATAAAACCACCGTTTTCATTAAACCACACTCATTTTTACAGGTTTAGACTTCATTAATTAGTTATAGGGAGACACTAGTGAATATAAGTTTCAGTATTGTATGTTCTTCACATTGCTGTTGGCACATGTAATAATGAATTATTTGCTCTTAAATGAGGCTAAACTGTAAATCTGTGCTCAAGGATCACAGCAATGTTTGTTTTAACTTGTAATAATAGTACAAGAATAATTCATTATTGTGTGAAAACTATAAATAAAGCTACAATTTATGTTATGGATTTAGTATCACATGCAAGAGCCAAATAAAAGCAGAATATATGTATATATATATATATGAATGATGACGAAGAGGCAAGATTTGCTGTAACTCTGAGTTTCGTGCTTACACACTCATCAGACAGTATTTAATGATAAACATTCCTATCAACTAGATATATATACACGATATTAAACAGTAGGCTAATTGCATTACAATAAGTGATAGTTATACTGGAAAACAATAGGTGTGAAGGTAGAAATTACAAAGACGAGT
>WUAP02190440.1:0-21945 GCA_015163945.2 Stichodactyla helianthus | reverse complement strand
TTCCTTTGCCGCATCTTTGTCACGACTTTCTACGATTTCAGCATTAGCCACATGCAGTCAACGACTGTCTATTTTTACTGTAATGCTGCCCAGACAAATATACAGATTGCCAAAAAGGATAAGTTCTGGTTAATTTGTTGCAGGGGGCAGAAAGCTGGAGATCCCAGAGAAAAGAAAAAACTTGGAAAGAATCCAAATGTGATGTGGTTAATTTTTGCATTTTCTTGCTTGTTGAAAGTAGTTTTTCATGATAAACTATAATGCACACAAAAGTAATTTTGTTGGGTTACCTATGGAAATTTGACCACAGGCAGCCCAGCTGAGTCAACAACTAGCTGTGCAAAGCATTGTTGGACAAAACCTGCAGTCCTCGCTCTTTGTTTTCAATATTATTTCTCGCATGGATTTTAGATAATTCACAGATGAAATATCACTCTGTTTAATAGTTTTTTACTTTTCTAGCAGTCAAAATACATTGGACTAAATTTTAAACTCTTCCCAGGTAGGAAAAAAGTGCTTGAACATAAGGCTGGCCATGAAAAATCACAACAGACTGTGATTGGTTAGAAAATTTATTTCTGCTTAGCTGCTCCCAAGTACACTAAAGTTACTGTCACTCACTTGTTATAGCTATTGACTAGTTGTATTCCTATACAGTTTGCTAGTTTTGCAAGCTTAGCCAGGAAATCATTATCCATGTCCTGAAACATCATAAAAACCATTATGCAAACAAGAGCGGGTCTTAATAGACCTTATTCGCTTGGGCGTATTTGTTTTCCCAATACAGGTCACATGTCATTCCTTTGGGACTTTTTTCTTTGTTTAATGGTAACGCTTGAGAAGATACATTAACATGGATAACCTCAAACAAAGAATCGTATTCCCAAGAGGACTGTATTGGGAAAGCATTATGCCCAAGCGAATAAGGTCTATTAGGAGTCAGTATAGCCAGAGGTTCATGCATAAAGTGTTCAAAGGTGCACCATTTACCCCTCCCTCTCCACCAGCACTCCATTTTTGGTATTTTAAGTTAATTAAAGCTACATCGGAATGAAAAGAGAGTTGAAAGAAGGATGCAAGGTCACTGGGAATTAAACTCAGACTGTTCCTTGCTCCCATAAGCTTCATTATAAGGTATAGGGTTCATGGGGCACCAAATTTCTGGATGTTCCAGTGTATGATGTTGCAGCATTCTGATTGGATATGAACCGTTTAATGTTGCAAAGCACCACATGTTTATTATTATTACTTATTCTCAAAAGAAGCTGAAAAAAATGACAAATATGACACAAGAACATTACCTCTGAAGGAGCAAGCACACCTGCACTGTCCAAGACTGTTACAAGAGACTCTACGAGGTCTGTCTTGGCTACAGGATCCATGCCTTTACTAATGATCTCATGAAAACAGTCACAAACACTTTCCCGTAACACATCCACTGTTATTAGATGCAATAATACACTGGAATAAAACAATGATACATAATTCATGTTTCATACTTCAAAACTGTTGGGAATAAAACTTGTTGTTTGGTAATATTTGTATAACTATATTAATGAATCCTCTCAATAGCCCTTGTCTGCATTATTGAAAAAGATGCATCGAGATGAGTCTTCTTGCAATACCACGTTTTAAGTGCAATGAAATGGATGGCATTTTTTTTTACTTTTTCTGCTGTTTAAAAGTACATTTTTACGGTTCAACTGCCAAAAGTCACAAAGAAAATAGCTACAATAGAACAAGTCAGTCATTTCATGCCACCAAGCAGGATTTAGCACAAAGCCTAACCTTCATGTCTCTTTTTTAAGAACTCAGAAGTGGGCTATTGTTATCAGTAAAATTAGAAGAATACTCGAGGGAACTGTATATGATCTGACATGGGAGGTCTACATCTATCTGTTTTATTGAGCTCTTTGAAACAAACTTTATCAACTGATGATTGCAGAACAAATGACAACATCAACCAATAAAGGCCAGTTGTTGGATAGTAAAAAACATTTCACAGAACTTAATCATTAAGTAGTTGTTGGCACATACTATTGTTTACTTTTAGCAATCTTACCTGATAAATTTTTCATTTGCTATGAGATTGATATCAATCCATGCCACATAGGTACCAACTACTTCTAGACAAAGACACGTCAATGATGGGTCAGTTCTTTCATAAGTTTTCTGAAGAGTGAAATATAAAACAGGATTTTAAATATTATATGCAGCTCAGATATATCTCAATGTTGCATCATGTTAGTTAGATAAACTGCAAGAGTGCTACTACTGCACTACCCTTGATTCCCAAGGCAATATTTTTTACATTTTAATTTTTACAATTACCAGAATTCCAAACCATGAGTCAACTATTTCTGGAATACAATGTTCTCTCATAAAATCTTTTATCATTGTGTTTCGGTCGGCTTCCTATGAATAAAAAAAATAATAACAAAATAACAAGAATTAAAAGGAATGCAAAATGCTCATTGGTACTCTCTGGTAGTTTTTTAAATTAATTGAGCTTGCTCTGGACACTATCTTAAAAGAATAATTTTATAAAATAATTAATCCATTGCTAGAACCTGAGGAGTTCTTGCAACTTCTCTGTTGACTACCACTTCATCAATAGCTTTCAAAATCCTGAGATACAAGTCCACAGCAACAGGGCCTGAACCAAGGGTTTGGTGTAGATCACTGAAAAATGACAGCCACTAAAAATACAAACAATCAAAATTTGGTTGGCAAAAGCTCTCTCTTTAATCTTTGAATAACATACAGTGTATGCCAAATTCTAGGACAGACTGTCCATCTTTATCAAGACAGTTGTGGAGTAATACTAATTTATATTATTAGCATATTTTATTTGTAAAAAAGATGACATCAAATGGTAACCATGGAGACACAGTCTATAGTTATTTAACAATTAGACCTGAAGCTCCAATGGGTTACGAGTCAATAGCCTACAAGGTGTATCTAAGTAGATAGGCTATTCGACTTGTTGCCCATGAGGGCACGAGGTGTAACTGTTAAATAACTAGTCAGACAGTGATAGAAAATAATAAAAACATCCAAAATTTTGCCTATCACTTGAACTATCACTGATAAATCTGTAGTAGCATAGCCAATCAGACTGCAGGATTTGTGATATTCTGCTAGTTTGTAACATGATATTTCATGGTGCTCTAGTAAGGTGTTTATTGTACCTGGTGAGGGTAGTCAGTAACAAATGTCAGTGCAAATGCTTGAGCTGCTTTGTTGCGTATAAAGCTCTTGTCTTTCTCCCCTGAGCACTGGTTATGGAACCAGGTCATTAGTAACTTTCGCAGCGTTTGTTGAGCAGAGGGTTCTGATGCATTGTGTCTAGAAAAAGTAAGGAACAAAATTATAATAAAATTCCATAAATCTTTACTAAAATACATGAAAAAGTTTTTACACAAACCCTGCAGAAAAGAGAACATTGAGTCAGCCAATAACAGCAGCAGTGGGTATGTCAGATATAATAAAATATAGAGGATATTACAGTACATAGATAGCCATGCGGAGATATGAATTTTATCTTTGAGCGTTGAAAAGATCTCTCATGAGTGAGCACAGCAAACGAGAGAGAGATTTTCAACATAAGATAAAATAAATTTGTATCTCCAAGTTCCCATGTGATAAACCTTATTGCTTTCAAATGGTTTTCATTCGCCTCCAAAAGGTCCAAACCATGGTGATGTTATTTCACATGTGAAAATAAGTTATATTTACATGTGAAGATATCAATTTTTTTCAAAAAGGAGAAACATAGGTATTCCATTGATAATTATATATTAAGTAAGGGTCCAAGTAAGAACTAGGCTAGCTTTCGGCAGGGAATGCAGAAAGGTGTTAATTGTGATAATGTTTAAGCCATCCACCTCATTAGTTAAAACATGAGAATCTGCCATAACTTTAAAAGGTAACACATAGTTTTCTATTTTATTCAATGTCTTATTTTCTTTTCATGAAAGCCTTTTACTTTAAGAAACACAGAAGTTCTATGTGGGGAACATGGCAAGTTGAAAGCGTTTCTTGGCTATTGTTTTGATTGCCTATGATTGGACGAAATCTTCTAGTACAAAAGAAACTTTGCTTCAAAACAGAATTTTTACACAATTTATTTTGAAAATATGTTATTTATAGGTTGATTTATTATTATTCTGAAAACCAAGACATTTCTATGTGTGGAAGTTGAAATTGCCACTGAACAATAGAGAATTGCCTACTTCTTACACGGATCAGTACTTAAAATTTATTGTATATGACAACAGTTAACCTTACTTTGTTCTAATATGATGCTCCAAGACTTGAAAGCAGAAGAACTTTACATTGTCATCACTAAGGAAGGAACAATAACATCCTTGTTTGTTAAAAATGCAGTTGGCAATGATGTTAGATGGCTTGATCTGAATTATTTTGCCCGATAAGGTATCACAGTAGTGTGTGAAGCAACAAGAATAGTCCCTCGCAGGAAGTGGACAATATATTTGTGGTTGTAGTAGTAGAAGTAATAGTATTATGTTCCTTAGATAATGTGAAATTGAAAGAGTACAATATTTTCAAGAACACTAAATAACAGTACCCAATAATATAGTTAATGATTATATTATAATAGTTAATAGGATAATAATGGCGGAGCTAAATGATTAATAACTTTTGGTACAGTTAAGGAGTTGTACAATACAAATTTGATATACGTACAAACAAATCTTTAAATACGGAATGTTAAACCAAAAATAAACCGTATATAATAGATAACAGGTTATCAAAATCTCGTTTTATCAATCTTTAAGCTTATGTACTTTTTTATTGATGGTTAATTTTTTAAGTAGCCGGGAGCTGCAATAATAATTATAAAGGTAGGCTATTACCTGTAAATCCCTCGAATAAGTGCATCCCCACAACTCTTCCATCCTTCGGGAGAATTCTTCAATTCTTCAAAATACTGCAAAGTCTGAATAATAAAACCCAGCTAAGTAAACAATAAATCCAAAAACTTTCGCGAGAGGAATGAATGGGTCGAAGTTAGAGTGAAAAAACTTGGATTCAAAATCAACTGTCGCTACCTCATATTGTGGATCTTAACGTCAAAAATACTGACCTTGGATTGAGAAGAAGGGTCCTCCGAGCATCGAAGTCCCAGTAGAAGACTTTCATCCATGTCTTCTCATAAAATAAAGCAAGTATTTTGTAATTTTTTGTAGTTGAAAACATGGACTAGAGTAGGTGCTTCCTAAACCATTGGCGCACGTGGGATAACTTAACTCCCTTTTTACCCTTAGAATTAAGATTTTTTTACGTAAAATTTTTAAATTGTATGCGTATTGCATTCACACGTTTACTTTAGTAGGTATAAAGGAAAATACTACATATTAAGGTGTAATTTTTTCATCTAAACGGATCCACGTTGCATCATACCGTTTGTCTCTATTGGTACGTTATACTGTATGACCATATCTTGTCCCACATGTGAACACAGCATGAACCAGCCCCTAACACGCATATAGTCCCTATAGTCCCTCAGTACTTTAAAAAAGACTTAGAACTGTTTTTTATTACTTTTGTAAAATGATAATTATTCGAGTTTTACAATCCATGTAAATTAGCCAAATAAAGCAGAAAATATATCTCAGTTTGGTGCAAAGTGATTTAATTTTTTAACCAATTAGAGCGTGCGTATGTAGTATCTCTTTTTTATTGAAAGACAACCTTAATTTTGATACTTTTCTTGTTCATCTTATTTTTACTTGTAGTTTTGAAAAGCTTTTTAAGATGAATCACAACATTACTTACCACTGTTTTTTTTTTTTTTTAATATATTTTTGGGTTTTAACTAAACGAGATTGCTTTGCACTTACTGTACTAGTAGTACAAGTAGTGGATTTGTTGAAGTAGTCGCACTGTAAATTAATTTGTTTCCGTGGCGTAAAATAAAGCTTTAAAAATTTACACTATTTATATACCACTATTATCGACACTACTATCAAATCTTACAGCTTTTTTTATGTACTAGTACGTAACCTGTATGTAACATGAGGGACATTATTTTGCATAGGGTGATGCATCCAGTAGGTCATGTTACATAGTACAGTATATAGTCCTTGTATGTCCTTCTCCTATTTCCTCTGACTGGTGTGGCTTCCCACTTTCACTGTATCCTCAAAATTATCATCTTCGTCTCCCAAAATTTGGTGTTTGTGAAGGCAAATACTGGAGCCACAGACTCGCCATGGATGAAGAATATGATGTTATCGTGTTGGGGACAGGTTTGAAGGTTTGTAAGATATTTTTCTTGTCGTAAAGAATAGAAGAAGATGCGTGTGTCTGGTTGTACCGTTTAAGCATGGCGCCCTCTTTCACACCCACCTAGTCTACTTTTTTACTCTCTCAAACGAAGTAGGGGAGCTTTCTGGAATTAAAACGGGTTTGTCTACTTCAGAAGTGTATTCAAAAGAAAAAAAACACTCTTTTATAAACATGTCTGAGGTAGACAAAGCCTAGAATAGGTTTTGGAATTCGAAGTTTCATGTCCTTGTTCACATGATCTTTGATTTTGATCGACTTTTTTCAGTTTTACGGAATATTTTCGGTGTTTTCTTTGCATCTAACTCGTTTAATCTGACAGCTTTGGTACTAAGCAAAGAATATCATTACTGTATTGCACAATATTTCGTTTTTAGAGCATTGTATTTCGCCTTGGTATTTTTAAGGGGATCGAATGATCGGTTCTCGATTCGATTCGATATACAGGCTTTCATTATTTAACAATCTTTTACTGTCACAAAGCTTTATTTTCTCAGCCGTAAAAAAACATACAAAATTACTACTTCGACGTCTATAGGTTCATATATAATGTAGTCTTATATTTGTGATTTTTTCCGGGTTTATTTTCTTGGCTTTGATTTTCTGTAGTCCAAGTTGAGTTTTTTTAAGGAATAGTTCTGTCTCACTTCCGGGGATGTCAGTACATATATACACTACAAAACAATCCCGGTCTAAATTAATCGTGGCAAATAAATTAACTGCTTCAAAATTGCGCAGACATAAATTTATTAGAATTGAAATAAACTTTCTTTTATGTTCTCTTGAATTTGTTCTTACCAATATTTCACAAATTTTATTAAACATGCATCTTTAATTTTGCATATTTTCTCTTGCATTACATGTAACTTGCATGTGGAAGGTGTTTATGTACCCCATAAAGTTTTTTATCAATTAGTGAATGAAATAATGAGAAGTTAGGAGAAAGTGTACTCAGAAAAAATCTGAGTTCCAAATGGGATTTGAAACTATGACCTTTCATACTCTAGTTGGATATTCTAGCCACTGAGCTACTGGGAACACTATGGTTTTTGGAGTTTATATGAGAAAAACCCATAATGACCTTTGGAATAACTTTAGAATACCCCGCCACTTTGTTTTAGATTGAAGCAAGTGTTTTGAAAATGACACAATAACAATAGAACAATAAGGGATTAGTGTGTGCATATCATTTGCGGGGTATTCTAAAGCTATGCCCAAATCCCATCTGGAACTCAGTTTTTTCCCGAGTTCAATTTCTCTTAACTTCTTATTCTTTCATTTATTCACATCATACATGTACAGTCAATGTCATTAACGTTGTCCACTGAAAAAAGACATTTAAAATAAAAGAAATATAACCTGATACCTAAAAACTTGCTTGAAATGCTTGTTAAAGAAAATCATTGTGTAAGTAGAGTTTATATTCATTATTCCCCATTACAGTGGCTCTATTATAACTTTTCCCGAGCTGATTCCAAAGTTAGTTTGAAAGTTCCAAAGTTCCCTGGCAAACTTCATTATTTTGCAGCAAAGTTTGTTTTGAATTTGCAAACTTCAATTTGAACTTGGGAACTTTGAAGGAATCAAAATGCATTACATAAGAAGCTGTACCCTGCAAGCAGAGTCTCCTTAGTATTCTGCTCGCAGCTGAGGGTATTTGTGCAAATAATTGGCGGTTAAGACAAATAAGGAGCAGCAAAATTATGTAGTTCAGTTGAGTTTATAAAGCGAACACAAAACAGTTCTGAACGGACTTTGCGAGCAGAAGTAGACTCATTATCGGGTCTTGGAGACTTTTCAAGCTCTTGAATTTTTTTTGAGCGTCAGAGGTAGCAGCGACTCGTTTCTCAATTTCTCTATCTGGTTACAAGGCAATCATGAACATTATCAATCTCTTTCTGATACACCAGTTTCAGTTAAGGTTCGTTCTTGTCATAAATTGACTTGCTATCAATCTGTCCCTTAATTAGATGGTATAAGAGCTATCCTCGAGGTCTTTCTTGAAGCTGGAAAGCCATTCAACAAGATCTTCAGCCCTTGTTAGAACCTCCATCCATGCTGACTGTTCGGGCAAGGTTCCCAAGTTCAAATCAAAGTTCGCAAATTCAAAAAAAATTTCACCATGAAATACCAAGTTCGCCGGGAAACTTAGCAACTTCCGAACTAACTTCAGAATCTGCTCAGGAAAAGTTACATTAAATGCACTGTAACTGCTAATAATACTACAGTTTGAATTTGAACTTTTATCTTTTATAAACGAATGAACAAATCAATCATGTGACATTTCTTTTAGTCTAAATGTCTTTTTTAGAGTACAATGTTAATGACATGGATTGTAGATGTATGTCTAATGCTTGCCTCATTGATTAGTGTATCACAGTTTTTCATTTTGTAAGGTTGTGCATATAAAGAATGTACATCTCACTACACTATTGATTATGTAGATCAGATAAAATAAAACATATCAAGGGTAGAGAGAAATTAGAGAAACAGAAAAACTTATGGCATGATTATGGCGTGGTGTACTGTAACAGTGGATTTACCATGTGCAAGCATTCTGATTGGAAGAGCTGTTATCCCTTGGCTGTGATTGGTTGAACATAAAGGACCGTAGCTAGGCAAATTCTTTTGAGGGGAGCACAAGCTGAGGACCAATCCAAAGGGAAATAAGCTAAGCTAGGGCTAGTGGGCATTTTCCATTCCATTTAAAAGTATTTTATAATCTGAAATTTAAATGCTCTTTAAAAAAGGGCACTCAAAGTCATTAAAAATATTGACCTCCTTGGCTTGGGTGTAATATTTTCCCATTTTAGACCACATGTGAATCCTTTCAGAATATGATTCTTGTTTGAGGCTCATCCATATTCGCATATCTTCTCAATCGTTACCAAGAAACAGAGATAAAACCCAAGGGAATCGAATGACACGTGATCTGAAATGGGATAGCATTACACCCAAACATATTGGAGGTCTGTTGGATTAGCTATGGCCCTGATGTATAACGATTTGAAGCACTTAGAAATATTGGAAATAGCAAAAAAAAAAACAGAGCAAATTCATTCAGTTGATTTTTGTATTGACAGGAATGTATTTTGAGTGGTTTGTTGTCTGTCAATGGCAAGAAAGTACTTCATATGGACAGAGAGAAGTACTATGGTGGTGAAACAGCATCTCTTTCACCTATTGAAGAGGTAGACTAAGTTTTGTACATGATTCATACACATTGGCAACCTTTCTGTTTACTTTTTTATGTTAAGTAATATTTGATTCCTTAAATTTCATCCAACTTTAGCATAAATTATTGTATCTCTAGAAAGCATCTTAAAAATTGGATGATAAGACTCAAATGAAATGTGTCTACATCTGGAAAAACTTTCATTTTTCTTTGTTATTCAAGCTGTTTAAAAAGTTTGGAAAATCACTTGACAACCCAGACAAGTATGGCAAAGGGAGAGATTGGAATGTTGACTTGGTACCAAAGTTTCTCATGGCAGGAGGTAGGTACAGAAATGTAAAAAGACAAGCTATAGACAAACAGGACTAAAGATAATAGTCAGTAAATGGTCACTTTTTGTCCATGTCCATTGAAATGTTTTTCTTACTGCTCATGTTGACTAGTCATTAAACAAGCAGAAACTAGGTACGATTGAGCCAAAATTTACTTTGTTGGTCATCATGACTGGCAACTGGCCAGCCATTACTTCTAGCCCTGCACAAGCAAACAATCCATCCTGTTAACAATTTGATACTACAATGTACTTCACATTACATTTGGTGAGCTGCCTCAAAAATTCAGAGTTTCTAAAGTTTTAAAATTTGTCTTAAGTTTAGAACTTCTAAAGGAATTCTCTTGACAAACTTCAAATGTCTTTACCAAAAAATTCAGAAACATGTCAAACTGATGTTTGCCCATTAGTCAATGTGTTGTAAAGACTATAAAAAAAGGAAAGAAGGAATTCATATACACAGCATCTCAAGCCCTGGGGGGACCAACGCTCAGGGTCTTATGATAACTGAGGAGAAAGTGCTGCCTTTGTAATAACATCTATAAACAGTTAGACTAAAATGGTGGTCCCGTCTCCACATACAGTATACTTAACCAGCATAGGAGGGACATAAAGGAACTCTATCAGTGACCGTCCTTAGTGCCTACACCTCATTATTAACCTTCTATCATGATTGTAAATTGCATAAGCAATCTTAATTCACATTATCGTAAATTGCCTTTGATTATATCCATATAGAATGGATGCTATATAATTGATACATGTAAATCATAGTAGTCATATATTCATGAGGATACTGATAGGACTTTTCATGTGTTATCCCAGGTGAACTGGTACAAATGCTTATTCTCAGTGGGGTTACCAAGTATCTGGAATTCAAGAGCATCAAAGGAAGTTATGTTTTTAAAGGTGGAAAGATCTATAAAGTTCCCGCAGATGAAAAGGAAGCCCTGGCAACCAGTCTGATGGGGATCTTTGAAAAGAGAAGATTCAGGAAATTCCTTATTTTTACTAATGATTTTGATCCAGAGGACTCTAAGACCTGGCAAGGTAAAGTACCTTATTAACAGTTTTAACAGAATAGAAATGACATCTTCATTATGATAGTCAGCATTATTATTTTAGTTTAGAAGTTATGAGTTTGCATTTTACAAGTAACAATTTGCTTTGGCTGAAGAATTTTCCATTCTCTGCAATTGTCATTCAGGAAATTTGTGTAGACTAAAAGACCCAATCCTTGGGCATACTGTTTTCCCATTTCAGACCATGTGTCAATTCCTTGTAAATATGATTCTTTGTTTGAGGCTCATCCATATTAGTGTATCTTCTCAAGCACTACCGAGAAACAAAGAAACAATACCCAAGGGAATGACACGATGCGAAATAGGAAAATATAATTTATGCTCAAGGTTTGAGCTTTCAAGAGTTTGTTGATTCTCTCCCTTGCTCCGAGGGTTTTTCTCCGGGTCCTCTGGTTTCCCTCCCTGCGCAAAAATCAACCCGAATTCGATCTGTGCTGTGCTCCATGGTCAGACATGAGTCATATGGCAGCTGCCAGAGGTGCCTTTATATGCCTTTGACTCGACCACGTTGAAGCTGCGTCCTTCGCAATTCAGCTGTGGAGCTGCAAGTAAGGATGATTAGCACTCCAAATTTATTTATTTATTTATTTATTTATAAGGTGATTTGATATATTAAATCTTTGATAAATTATTTAATCCAGGCATTGATCCCAATAAGACTACCATGCAAGATGTCTATGATAAATATGGTTTGGATGGGAATACAGCGGATTTTACTGGGCATTCTTTGGCTTTATACACAGATGATGAGTGAGTATCAACTCTCCTGTTGAGGTATTAATTTGTTTATTCCTTGGCTTGTAATGAATAATTTTCTACCTTTTTATTTGTACAGTTATAAAACCAAGCCTTGTGGTCCATCTTTAATGAAGATTAAGTTGTACAGGTATGTTTAAGAATAGTGGCATGAGGAAGCCATATTTCTACAACAGTGCGTTTTTGCCCCGGCAGCGAGCCTCACATTTAAACACTTGAGAATGAGTTTTGTTGGGCATAAACAAAGGTTTTTATTCTCGTGGAAATAAACAGAGGATATTACATGCTGGGTGCACAGAGATACGGATTTTATCTTTGAGTGTTGAAAAGATCTCTCGTGAGTGAGCACAGTGAACGAGTGAGAGATTTTTAACATGAGAAGATAAAATTCATATCTTGAAGCGCCTACGTAATATTCTGTTTATTATATTTAATTATTGATGATATTTAATTAACATGTGAAATAACATGTTATTTTCATAAATGATGTGAAAATATTAGTTTTTCACAATGAAGAAAATAGGCATTTCATCGATAATTATATAATAAAGGTGTATTATTTTATTTTGCTTGGTTAATGCTAAAAGCCCATTCCAACCCACCCAACAAATACATCCACAAGCAAGACTGACTGACTGACTGACTGGCTATGATCCACATCATATCTGATGATTGGAGACCCTTTCATTATATCTCTGGCATTGACACTGATGTGTGTTATTTTGTCATTAAGGGTCTTTAGTGGATGTGAGTTTCTACAGCAGGAGGGTGCTGACCTCAGACTTCAAAGTACTGTAGTCTGCCCTCTTCCATGATTTATCCTCTGCCAGCAATCATAGAATGAACTCAAGGGGAGATGCATAATTCTGTGTGTGCTAATGGAGGGGTGGGCTCAACCAAGCTAGAGCTGACCAATTTTACTGCTGGGTTAACTCCTTTTAGATCCACCGTGTTCAACAATGCCAGGGGTGACACGGAAGGTGCAGGGTTGGTCCTAACCATGTATAGGGTAGATGTTATGGCTTCTTGATGTTACAAGTGGCCATATATTTTATGCTTCATGTGATGCTGGATGCATAAACAAAGCCCCATTCTTACTTATGGTTTACATGTCTAAGTTATTCTCAATGTTAATATTCTTTTGGTTTTCAAAATATTGTTAGCTTGGTTGCCCAGGCATGAAGGTCTGTTTACACTTTAGCAGTAATTTCAGTGGCAAATTTAATGCAATCCAAATCACGTGTGTCTGCGATAAATTTCAAGTGTGTTCATTGGTGGTGACTTTTGTGCAATCTCTCACAGTAAAACTGCCATAAAATTGGGGCTCAAGTTGCACAACAAAAATGCTTGTGTAAACAGGCCTTAGGGTAGTTGACAGGACACCAACATATCACTGGATGGTGCACTGCCTATTGATTCCAGGATCTAACTGTATATTCTCTCTTGCACAGTGAATCTCTGGCGCGCTATGGTACCTCTCCATACCTTTATCCTCTATATGGACTAGGAGAGCTCCCCCAAGGCTTCGCTAGGTTAAGTGCCATATATGGTGGTACATACATGCTGGATAAACCTATTGAGGGTATTGTGTATGATGAGAATGGACAGGTATCTGGAGTCACTTCACAGGGAGAAACAGCAAAGACTAAAATCGTAGTTTCTGATTCTTCGTATTTCCCAGATAAAACCAAAAAAGTAGGCCAGGTAAGAGGTCTAAACTTAATAAATGTCATTGATTGATTAGGCATAATGTTTTCCCATTTCAGACCATGTGTCATAAGATTCTTCCTTTGAAGCTCATCCTCATGATGGTATCTTCTCATGTGTTACTACCAGGTGATCTCTAAAATGTGCCAGGCGTAGGGCACGGTAGACAAAGAAAAATCCATCCCATAGAGCCCTTGCGTGCTAAAAAGTGTCCTGTGTCCTTGGAAATTCATAGTGAATGATTTGAAGTCCACCTTAACTGTTGGAACGTTGATCAATGAAGACGTTTGTCCAGTTGAACTATCTTTTGAACATTTTTACAAGCGCCATCTGGTTTTTGAAATTAACAAACGATTGCAAGTTATCATGGGATGGATTTTTTCTCACTGACCACAAAATGCGCTCTGATTGGCTATTTCGCTTTCCTCAGATCACCTGGCAAGAAATAAAGAAATGATACCCAAGGGAATGGCATAGTCTGAAAGGCTTGATCAATTTCAAGTTGTCAGATTTTTGCACTTGTTCTGTTTTGTAGGTTGTACGTTGTATATGCATCCTAAACCACACTGTTCCTAATACAAAAGATGCAGAGTCTCTTCAAATTATCATCCCTCAAAACCAAGTTGGACGTAAGTCTGGTGAGTATAAACATGTCTGATGTCTACTCCTTGTAAGTAATTACCAGGGACCATCTCTCTTGACTGTGAAGATTAGGGCAGTTAGGTCCATTAAGTGAATGCGCACCATTTAACCACCCTCCCCCTCTCTGCACCTCCCTTTATATTACTGTGATGCCAAAAGTTACCATGTTGAAATTAGAGAAATTTGAAAATAATTTATCATGAATTCTTTTGTCATATCCTAATGGCATCTGTGCATTTTGTTGTTTGATTATATATACATACCATTGGTTGCATCTAACCCATGGCTAGTCAGTTGCAATGTCAGACTTCAAAGTTTTCTGCTCAAACTTGGAATTTCTAGACCATCGAACTCCAAAGTTCACCCTGCCTTTTTTACAGTTCCACAATTTTTTTAAGCAGTTGATGCCATTATGTACTGAAAAAGTCAGGATGGAGTGGCAATCAGAAGCTGTGCAGAATCAGGTCTAGAAACTCACTAAATTGAATATATTTAGAGACTCCTACTTTAGTCAGCAGAAGGAACTTTGAAGTTTATCAGGACAAAAGAATGTTTCAGTAGCGACTGTTCATAGGTAGATGCAATGGCTGGTACAGACATAGACTTTTTGACTCAAATTATCTTGAGAATTGACTTGCACTTCCCATATGCCAGTTTGCTGGTACAACACAAAGCATTTAATCAAGGCTTCAAGGTAGTTTTAAAGGTTTATTCAAATTTGTACCTCGCACCTGAAATTGAATGCTTAGTGTTGGACCAGTGAAAAAATAGCCCACTTCCAATGTATGCTTAACTTGTCACACACAAAGGTTTCAGTACAAGGCTAGGTGCTTAATTGAATTTATTCTTTTCTCCTGTCATGGATTGTTGAGCATTATGCACGAAGCCTCACATTGAAGCCTTTGTGTGTGACAAGTGAAGCATATCTTGGAAGGGGCCTACTGATGAATGTTTCAAAGAATTTAAAGAGCATTATTTTTTCCCCTTCTATGTTTCAGATATTTACGTAGCAGTACTTTCTTCTACTAACAATGTTGCAGCCAAAGGCTATTACCTGGCATTTGTTACTACAACAGTGGAGACGAATAATCCCGAACAAGAGCTGAAGCCTGGTCTAGATCTTCTTGGACCAGTATTAGACAAGTGAGCATACGAATTCCACTTATCCCACACCATAAAAAATAAAGCCAATTAAAATGCAGGAAAGCTGTTGTATATTCGTCGGTATTCCACTCTTCCTTCCCATCATGCATTTGTGTTTTCTATGGCGTGGGATAAAATAGTTGTACACTCACTTGAAGACTTGTGTGTACAAGTGATGACAGGTGATGTGTGGAATATTCCATGGTATACCACTCAAAAGCATTATATAACTAGGATTGTATACATGTATACAGAGCTCCTTTTATGTGAAAACTCTTGATAGAGACATGCTAAAGGCCCCTAATGCCTACGACCATATTTCGAAAATCTGTTATTCATGAAGTTTTTGATAGGACAGTTTAATTTTATGAGTTATAAGGGTTTGCAAATCTTGATATGTAAATTATGTGATGTCATCTGGGTGTTTTTCTTAAAGTAATCTCTAATCTACAGAAGGCGCTGTTTGAAAAAAAGAGTAAAAATCCCACAAAGTCTTTCGACCACCTAACGATAAAGCTTTGAACATGAAATATCATCTGTAATTTACCTTAGTCTGTTTTTGTGTTTATAACTAACACCCCGTTGATGTCATCTCATTCGCATTTCTAGATCTTTACTTAATCTTTTATTATTCGGAAATATGTGGGTGTACAAGCAATAAAAATAAACAATATTATCAGAAACGTTATAAATATGAAAACTAATTTATGAAAACAATCATGGCATTCTATCAACAGACAACAATCTGATATACCGTTTGTTTTGTAGGTTTATTGATGTTGTAGATCTTAAGGAACCTACAGATGATGGCTCCAAATCCAAGGTTAGCTAACCATCCTTTTGATTATATCTTGTCTCTTTTGAGATGTCAGATAGCTGCCTTTTTTTCTATTTTAATCTTTGAACATTTCCTTGTACTTAGAGTGGTTTTCATTAACCCGTGAAACACACTTTAGCGTAATACACTTTAATTCACTTTATTACACTTTAATTTTCATTAGACCTCAAACAGTAAACCAAAACTCTTGCATTCGTGGAGCATATTTGTGTAACCACATTAGCCAATCATTATCTTGGAGTTTTGCGGGAAAACATATACCAGTAAAAGATAATATAAAAACAGATCTATTTTGTCCTTGGCCTTGGCTGACCAAGCACTCAAGTTTGGAACTAAGACTGTTATTACTCTTCAATACACTTTATTACACTCTAATTAGAACATTTTGTTTCACGGGTTAATGAAAACCACTCTATCTAACAGGACCTTAACAAATAATTTTGACTATTTTGAATATTAGGTATTCATTACAAAATCGTGTGATGCTACCACCCACTTCGAGACCGCCTGCCAAGACATTGTAGATCTCTATCGACGGATCACTGGAGAGAAGTTGGACTTCTCAAAGGTGCAGACCGACCTTGAAAACACACAGTAAGAACTATCAAGCTTAGAAGAATATAAGAAATCAAGTGAATCGATCCTTCAGATTATTATGTGAATCAAGGAACGTTTTTACTTCTATTGAATAAAATCCGGAAAATATAGTTGTTTTGTAAACGTATCAGTTGGTAGAAATTCCTTTGAATTGATAACTGTCTTCTTGAAATCTGTAATAGAACCGTAGCTGGAAAACATTGTATTTTTCTTAGTTTCGTTACTTTCACATCATTGAAATTCAAAAATATTGATTAATGAGCAAATGTAAAGCATAGGGTTTGGTCATTCCAGGTACTTCTCTCTCTATCTCTCTCTCTCTCCTTTTTTTTTTTTTTTTTTTACAAATGTCAAGCTTCAGTCAGTTGAGGATGACCTGTTCGGGATGCTGTGATGTCTGGTTGTAACTAACAAACGATACAATAAAGGGTACTAACTTCCGAAAGGCTGTTTAATCTCTTATATGAAGTCACCCCTTTGAGTAACCTCTATCCATACGTGTCATTGGGTTATCTCTCTTCATCCACGTGTCATTGGGTTACCTCTTTTGATCCATACGTGTCATAATTATATATGGGTGGCGTAGCGGTAAGACGTTCGCCTCTCACCACTCGGGTCACTGGTTCGAGCCCTGCGGATGCCATATGAGATTGGAGTTTGTTAGATGTGTTGTTCTCTCCCTGCCACGAAGGTTTTTCTCCGGGTTCTCCGGTTTTCCTCCCTCCGTAAAAATCGACATGTGAGCTGAGAGTTGTGTGCTTAAAACAGACAATGTAGTGGTAGTGTGTGTGAGTGATAGTGCCCCCAATTAGTGCGAAAGCGCTAGAACGACTAGACACTTAAAGCAATTTTTTCACTCTTGAAGCTATTTCATACAGCGCGGGTAGGGAAGTCGTGCGGTACGTACAAGCTTTTTCCACTCCAAAACATAACCAAATTTTAATTTCCAACCAATTTTAATGTGAATAACAAGTTTGCCTGCGTTATTCCGAATAAGTTTCATGGAAAACCTATTTTTTTCGGGAGCGAGAAGTTCTTGGATGCGGTATCATGCTACGCCAAGACTGACCAGGGCCAGTCTTTATGACCCGGGGGAGGGAGAACCCCGGGATAAAAGTATCGGGTATGCTTGTCGTATCTCTTAGGGGTAAAAATCAGCGATTTGGTATCTGTTAGGGTGTTAAAATTGAAGTTTAGAATTTCAGAATTCCCTGGTATCCTAGGGTATTGAAAACGGGAGATCTCATCATCGCTTTTCGCAGTGGGGTTTATGTTTATAGTTACGCAGAGCTTAGGCGCTTTATTCGAAATACTTAATATTTCAAAAGTCTTTTAATCCAATTTTATTTATTTATTAGTGGTACCTCTTAGGCTTGGTTTTCACTTGCGTCGGAATCGGAATCGGAGTCGGAATCGTAGTCATAAGCAGCTTAAGACGAAGTGAAAACCAGAAAACGGAGTCGGAACTGAGAGTCATAAGCGCGTCGGAATCGGAATCGGAATCGGAAGGATCGGAAGGTTTCCATTTTCTTCCGATTCCGACTCCGACTCCGACTCCGATCCTTACGATAAGTGAATACCAGAATATCGGAATCGGAAGCAGAAGCAGAAGCCGAGACAACCAATCACAATGCTGTTCTCCAGGCCCTCTCCAATGCAAAAAAAAAAACATGTAATCGAGGCTTCTGCTTCCGATTCTGATTCCGCTTATGACGATCGGTTTTCACTTTTATGAACTGCTTATGACTAGTCCGATTCCGACTCCGATTCCGACTCCGACGCAATTGAAAACTAGCCTTTAGGGGTTAAAAATCGTCCAGCCACACCCTTTTTAAAAGACTTTCGGTATCTTTTAGGGTTTTTTTGAAAATTTCCGACGAACATACCCGATACTTTTACCCCGGAGTGCCCCCCCCCCCGGGCTTTATGATGGCGCGCGGCGCGGGTTTCCAGTGTACCAAACATTCTAAAGCATAAATCTCAACGTCCCTCCGCCCAAAGAATGACTCTATTTGGAGTGTTCAATGAGGTCAAACTCTATGATTGTTTCTCTATACAATTAAAATAGCTCTTTGAAGCGTTTAGTCTTAAGTGAGGCCTTTTAAAGCCTAAATTATCATTGTATTCTTGAGCAGTGCATTTTTGTCTTCAGGTATGCAGTCTTGGTCGATGCTTGGTTATTTCAATTAATGAAACACAAGACGCGAAGTGTTGAACAACACATCAGGAAATTGTAGTCGTTTGTACATAATGTTCTCGACACGAACGTTAAAGATAAAATATGGATATAAAAATGAGATAGCAATTGATCCTGACCGCAGACACCGAACCCAACGACCAAGAAATTCATACCGCTCTGAAAGAAGTTTAAAATGCTTTAAATTAATGAAATTTCTACAATTAAAAAACACACATCTAACTAAATTCAGGTAATGGTGGAAAAGTTTTTGGCAATTGAAGTTGAGGGAAGTGGATTTTTCTTGGTAAACGGAGGAAAATAATTGTGACATTTAAAAACCTATTTGTTTGGTCCTCCAGATTGTTAAAATTAAACGTTCGCAATAAAGCTGACCTCAAAATCTTCACTGCCAGTTTAAAAACCGATATATTATAATGAAGAAATTTTAAGTGCGGCTTGGGGTGTGGCGGGGGAAGGTGCCGCCCTACTCATATTTCTATCCGCGTTTCTGGTCCCACTCCTGAGTTTGTTTAGCACAAATTTCTAGCCGCTATAAAGTGAAGCTACCGCTATGACCGCAATCCTCTCTCCACTCCAAGCACGTATAGTTTCAGGACGTTTTTTGAAAACAAAGCTTTTTCCTTGGTCCACACGTTTCCGGTGAAAACGGTCACCGTTTTCGAAAACGCTGCTTAAATTCCAAAACGCTCTCCAGAGTGGAACACTGGCTTGTCGTTTTCGTGTGGACGGGCGAAAACGATGCAGACACGCATCTTGGAAGCGCAGAAAAATATTTACGTTTTCAAATAAAAACGCCGGGATATATGTGACAGGGCCTTAATCTATACAAAACATCGACATTAACCTTGAACCCAAAACGTTCCACCGTCTTTAAGAATTCGTTAGACTCTGATAAAGTAAGAGTAGAAAGGAATTTTAATTCCCCGGCACAGAAGTCGGGAGAAAAATCTCAATAAAAATTACTGATAAAGGTCGACTTTTCCACTCTTTGGTGTCGCCATCATTCTAGCCGTTTTTCATGATTTCGATTCATTTTGACTGTGATTATCTTTTAAGGCATATAATCTCTCAAATGAGTTCAATTAACTAAGAGTTCAGCGCTCCCATCTTATTCAAGGAAAAGACGAAAACCTGAACATGGTGGGAGAGATTTGTCTGATATCAAGAATATCTTAAACTAATGAACAAACAGACGAATTCGTGAGTGATTTTTAAAGTTTATGAGTCGGCAGGCTAGTTGATATTGAATGTCGTAGATATCGGCGTTCACATCGGCCTTCAAACGACAAAAGCTACTCAGTACAGTGCCGAATCAGGTGCAGCATTTTAGCTTTAATTCACGTATCGTTCTGGATTTTTCTTCTTAAAACCTGCTTTTGTATTTTTGATCTCTCTTTTTTGGATTATTTTCTTCGTTATCAGAGCAATATTCATACATTAATGTTAGCGAAAGAAAATAAAAAATCAGGATGTTCCATAGAACTAAGAACTGATGAGAAATACAATAACAGTGCCAAGACTTTGATCAGAAATGACCGGCGCAAGGAATTGAATATTTTTACAGTAAAATGACCCTTTCATTCTTGCTAGATAGATAATTCAGAAAGTCAGAAAGAATACTTACTCGCAAGCGAAGAGGCTTTGCTTTACGAGCTTGGCTTAGCCAAGTGCGAGAAAGAAATAGTCCTTCTCCCACGCGTTGCGCTAAATTTCTCTCTACTGTATAAACTCTGACACGTCAAGTGTATTTAGTTATAGATATTAAATTATAACACTACTACAGAAGTGCGTGGTATTAATTCTAATTGTTTAACTCTTTAAAACGTGGTTATTTGAAGGCTGTCCGCGTGGGCATGCAGTTTAATACAACCAAACACATGTAACTGTCACGAGCCGTAAGGTACCTCTCTCCCCCGAAATTTCTGCTTAGAAAGGGCATTTTTAGATATTTTCCTTGTAAGACCAAAAGATTTATATCAGGAAAAACGCAGGAAGCTTTCTTGCATATAATAACAGAGAAAAGACCAATCGATTTTATAAAAATCTTGAATTATTTGTTGCTTCTGGAAAACGGCAATTTTAAGACTCTCTCGTTAGAAGTCGCGCAAAAAGTCTTCAACTAAATTGCGCAGAAAATGATCTCATTACAATGATATCGTGATGTTAAAAATTTCATGAGTCGCGCTGAAAAGGAAACGATAAACCCTTAGATTAAAGCATTAATTTTCCAAGGTTATGGTTTCCTTTTCACGTTAACTCAAATCTTTCGGTCAGTTTTATTTAAAAGTAATTGCAATGTTCTTTACAGAACTAAAACGGAAGACGTTATCTCACCTGTTTATCACGAAATGAGGCAATGCGTGTATACTCTGACACCAACTTATCTTCTTAGCCCTTTGAAAACGGTCTTAATTAAAGAGTTCTTAGTACATAGAGACAGAACTTTTGGAGCCTGCTAATGTAAGCTTTTCAAGGTTTAGATAGGGAAACACTGAGGTATATTGCGCCTTGGATCAAGGCGGGCAGGCAGTTCGCAATAAACTTCTAACCAAGTGCTTGTGGATTTGACTGGATAGGAAAAGATCGTTCTTGGTGAGGTTAGTTATTAGAGAACGAAACGCACAATCCTTTAGTATTCTATCGCATAGCAAAACTGCTTAAACGAATAAGATAGAGTTTTAGTCATATTTAGCAGCGCAAAGCAGTGAATGCAAAAAGCACGCTTACACCCGTGAATTCTTCTCTCTAATTCTCTGCTAATTTATAAGGTCTTTCCGTTTAAGTGGTTTTCTAGAAAACTATGTTTAATGACAATTATAAAGTTATTATAAGTTAGCGTTAGTGAAAAGAGTACGGTCGGATTGCAGTGGAAAAACTGAGTAGCAGCAGCACCAGCAGCAGCACCAGCAGCAGCACCAGCAGCAGCAGTAGCAGTAGCAGTAGCAGTAGCAGTAGCAGTAGCAGTAGCAGTAGTAGTAGTAGTAGTAGTAGTAGTAGCAGTAGTAGTAGCAGTAGCAGTAGCAGTAGTAGTAGCAGTAGCAGCAGCGGCAGCAGCAGTAGCAGTAGCAGTAGTAGTAGCAGCAGTGTAGCAGTAGCAGTAGCAGTAGCAGTAGCAGTAGCAGTAGTAGTAGCAGTAGCAGTAGCAGTAGCAGTAGCAGTAGC
>WUAP02190330.1:2047-21958 GCA_015163945.2 Stichodactyla helianthus | reverse complement strand
CGAAAGCTCGAAACGTCAGTAAAGTTAAGTATAATTCCCTTTTTTCACGGTGTTACAGATTTCCTTTTATTGGTTATGATAAAGTATTATATAGTTGATGAATTTGAAATGGGATTTGCTGTCGTACTGCTCACGTGACCTTCGCAATTGCCTTAATCTATTTTGATATAAAACGAATAGCTATTGATCTTGACTTCCATAACAAACTATAACTAATGCTGAACAGTTAAGAAGAGAAAGAATTGAAAAATTGGAATAATTGAGAAATTGGAATAATTAAGTTCGAAAGTACATGTATTATTATTAAATCTAGTGTAAATTCCATTTTGTAACTGTCGATATTTAACCATGAGCTTTAAGAAAGCGCCAAATCAAATGGTTGTATATTATATTAAAATTTTTACACCGAATTATCAATTGGTCAAAACGAACGATTTCCGCCCCCAGAAGCCTCGCGTTGAGGCGATTCAGAACGAGTTTACAGGGACAACCAAGAGAATAAAGATGATCTACGAGTCGAGACTGATGTCAGTTTTCCTTCTCTATCTAGACCCTGCAAAGTCGACTCGAGACCCGGGGGGGGGGGGTACTCCCATATATAACCTATACGGGGATGTTCCGCTGGATAGGTTATGGTTTTTCCGGATTTTAGTCTTAGATAGGTTATACGATTTCAATAATATTGTCTTGGACAGGGTCATCATTCTTGTATAGGCTACCGCTATCTAGCGTTTTCTAATCTTAGATAGGGTATTTAATTTGAACTTTGGACTAGGGTTATAGTTTACAGTGCTGTGTCTTGAACAGGGTATGTTTTTTTCAAGATATTATTGTCTTAGATAGGGTTAGGGTTTTGGGATCCCAACGGAATAGCCCTATCACTAACCACCCCTAGTACCTCCCGGGACTCGAGAACATGTTTTAGTGTATTCTCTTTCTCGAATTGCGGAAAATTTATATTTTTCAGTCATTGTTATACTCGTACTTGCTTTTAAAATTGTTTACAATGTCTTATAAAACCCATAAATTCAAATTGTGTTATTTATGAAAAAATTAAATATGAAACGAAACTTGGAGTAGAAAGTCGATCACTCAAGATTAATGTTAAAAGGCAACAGCTTTCGAAATAAGCCTTCAGTTTCTAAATTCGATGTCAGTACAGTAAATAATTACTATGGTATAGATTTGGATAAATGTTGATGCAAAAACCCCTTAGTCATTTCTTTTTTCATTAGTCGTTATTTTCATTTAGACAAAAAATTGACCTTAATTTACCTGACAAAAATGAACTGGCAGTCC
The DNA here is from genome assembly GCA_015163945.2 of Stichodactyla helianthus. NCBI lineage: Eukaryota > Metazoa > Cnidaria > Anthozoa > Actiniaria > Stichodactylidae > Stichodactyla > Stichodactyla helianthus. The sequence continues at coordinate 20,659 of WUAP02190330.1, read as the reverse complement.
AATTTTTTGTATGGTTTTGGTTAGTTTCAAGTTTGTGTATTTGAATATATTTCGTATCACTGTATAAAAAAAGCACGCCACGGGCACGATAGCAGGTCACGTGATCGTCGTGTCGGCCAAATTGGATGTAAAACTCTCTTATCTCAAACGATGTCTGTGTAACACAGATTAATGTACTAAGTGTCGAGCAACAGCCTTGTGGGAGAACATGCGACGGTCTTTTTGTGTGTGTTCGATCCCTAACGATAATGAACAACATTTTCCAACATGGAAGGGAAAATCGAAAGATTATATTGTGTGGCGCGTATGTACTTATTCCAGGTCTCCCTAGGGCAACAATTTGTATCCTGAAACCTCCATTAAATACTTTACCAACCTCGCTTTTAAAGTTTGCCATTTAAAAATATTTCCTCTACTCTCTTTGAGCATGCATTACGTCAGAATATATGCTCCAGGGATGACCGGGAGCGGTTCTTGTTCAATTTACTCATACTGTTTTATTTCTGTTCTACAGCTAGTGGTGTAAATACGACCTGCATTTGTTAACACCAAATATGATGACTACCACGAAAAGAAACATGAATTTAATCCAAGGTAATGAATTTGAGCCAAACTGTAGTTCATTTTCTCGGTTATAAACCACTGCGTATTTTTTGAGGTCAGACATATGGGCGTGACTTGCATCATTCATGCCATTCACTCAGTTACATTAATCACGGGTTTACAGCTAGATTTGAGGCTCATTTTACTTTACCCTTAACTAAAGATATCTGATCGCATGCAAACAAAGGAGAACAATGAAGTATGCTCCACTGATGTCTAGAGTTAGCCTGGCTTTTATTGTTGATATCACTCTAAAGCCTGATGTTCCTCAGATTTGTATGCTGAATTCACTTTCCTTTGGTACAACATTGATAATTTTATTTTTTCTATGTATGAGAACACTTATTTCATTCTTCCGTACGGAAATTGCGTGCCAATGTGACAGATATTAGCTGGATTTTTGTACATCTTATCTTTGCTTGGCATTACGATGGTACAGAGGCACGGAAATAATCACAATACGGAATTGACGGCAGCTTTATTGAGCCAATCACAGCGCGCGAGATCACTGTTCATCCAGTGAAAATGCTTTGACACGAAACTATCACTGGCACGCCACGGCACATCTGCATATCATCGTATGGTTTTAGTCATACAAAATATACTCTTATCAGATTAAAAACAATTTTGATACGTCCTTTAAAAAGAATGATCCTTCAATTATAACAGGCCACTTTCAAAACTGACCTTAGTTGTCTTTGAAAACAGGAAGGCACTAAAAAACATAAAAGCGATGACAGGAAAAATCATGTAAGGATACCTCATGCATCCCATGTCATGCAAGCAAAGGATTTATTTTTACTAAAGAGACTTTCATTTTATTATGGTGGTAGTGGTCGTGGTGGTAGTGGTCGTGGTGGTGGTGGAGGGGGGGGGGGGGGGGGCAATATTGATACACATGGCTACCAAACACTAGCCCCCCCTCTTTGAAGAGTAAAAATAGTCCTGCTTTACATTTCATAAAACAGCTGTTTGTAATGACCACAGACTTATTTGTACAAGGTTAGCCTCGTTTATAAGTAAATTATTTACAGATACTAGTGAAAATCCGCGGAATTCAAAAGTGTTTGTATTGTTTAAGTTGTACATTCTTTGCATTGCCATTGGTATTGATGAATTATTTGCTCTTAAACGAGGCTAAACCTGTACAAATGAATCCGTGGTCAAGGAATACAGCGGTAATTGTGGAACGCGAAAAAGGACTATTTCATAATCTCCCCAAGACTCAGTTCAGTCATACTTTCAGTCTCACAGCTCTACAGTTCAGTAACAGTGTACAACCCTCCCCCCCGACTTTCGCCGACCCCCTGCGGCATAATCATAATGAGCGCCTTCTTAAATTTCCTTCTAGTCTATTCTGTTTAAAAATAAATATGATGGCGTCCTACTTGTTCCATTATTTATCGTCGGGTTGAAATCAAGATTAGCAAGAATTTCTTTTGATTTTGTTGTTCTTAGTAATACCAAAATAAGCATCATGTAGTTATTTCAATTGCATATGATCCTTTCATAAAATGGTTTAAAATTACTGATACTTAAAGACTTCCCACGGAAGGATTTTTGCTTATAGGAATTTAATACCGCCCTATTTCTCACGCTGCGATCTATTGTAGTATTCGATCGAGGTACTGTTTATCAGTCGTCATGGAAACAGTCAGTTACGTCAGCACTAACGTCAGATAATACGTCACAAAGACGTCATAAAACGGTTAAATTAGAGTTTGTTTTCCTGGCTAAATCTGTAACCGAACTAAGTTCATTTTGTCATTTCGTAGAATGAAATATTCATAATGATACTACAATTCTATCTTTACAATTCGAATACGACCTGAATTTGATGAAATGTAATGAGCGTTTGTCTCCTAAAGAGTATCGCTTCCTGTGATCTTGGTGGCGGTCAAAAGTTTCAAGATATGTCATTAGTCTTATTTACATAGACGCTTTTCTAGTTTTATTTCTTTGATCACATTACATGTGTTTTCAAATCTCTAAATCACATTACTGCCAAAATTCCTGGAGCCCTTTGTGCTAAGTGAGTCAGTTCAAGGTTGACCATCATGCATTACTGATAGAAAAACTGATACTGACCAATTCCTTTTACTTTTTTCCTCTCCCTTTTTGGCCTCTTAATTGCTCATTCCTGTCCTTTCTTCCCATTCGTTGGTCCTTCATTCGTTTTTTCTTTCATTCCTTAATCCTTACTCTTATCATTTTTCTAGTTTCAGTATTTCGTTATCATTATTAGTATGAAAATGTTGTAAGATTATTTGCTCTAGACTTGAACTTGATTAGGGCGGTAGTATGGTCCTATTTTATTCGTAATCTTGATTATTTCTTACAATCTTTACGTAAAAGTTTTCCCTATTTTCAAATTGCCATATTCCGATTATTCCCCATTTTAAGTCCTTAATATCATCATTATTCGACCATTATCCTTTTGGTTATTATCATCATTATTCTCGTAATTATTTTCGCCGTCATTAACAATTGGCTGAAAGTGTTTTTCCTTTTATTTGGCTAGCGTTACTTTTTTAAATAAAAGTGTTTAAAACGTTGCCAATACTTAAATTTTATTCTGATTGAAACGTTGTCTATCAGAAGATTAAAGAAATGCATAACTGAAATTAAAATTTATGTAATCAAACTTTGACCATGGATGTCTGAACAAAAATTTAATAGCGGCACGTCTAAATAAGCATCTTGCTCCCTTATATCATCTGGCACACCCAGAAAGTGTAGAAATTTCTTTTAGAAATATCGAATACAGGAACATTAAAATCTTCATTGAGTCGCTAATGTCACCTCCACGAAATAAAAAATTTCAAAACTGCAACCGTGTTTTAAATAAACTAAATGCATTAAGGAAACTTCGTGAATCAATGCAAAAGACAATATCGTCCTAATACATTTTTTAAAGTAGGGAATCAAGGATGGCGCACCTGCGCTCACCTCTGGGGTCTCGGGTAAGTAGAGTTCTTGTTGGGTCTTCCTTGATTCGAGGGTTTTCTCCAGGTTCTCCGGTTTTCCTTCTCCTGCAAAACCCAACACGCCAACTTCCAATTCCAAATGTGAGTTAGCCGTGTCCTGACTTGGATCAACCCAGGGGTTGTTTCAGGGTTCGATTGATGCACTCAAACTTCACGATTTGCCCATTCTGCAGAAAGATGCATGTACTAATACGCAGTAATCCTAATAAACAAGCATTAGAAAACTATTCTGTATACATTCGTATCAAAAAAATATAGTGTCTCACTGATTCCTACAAATTGTATAATCACTCATCAATGAATTCATTCTAGCGTTGCCATGGTAATTGAGTTGTTGTTAATCAGAGTTAAAAGGTTCCTGAAAAGCATTGTTACCAATGTTGTTTATTTTGCTATTTCCGCAAAGCACAAAAATCTTTTGTATTCCGTGGAAATAATTTGGCTCGAAGGTACGCCGACCTTAAAATTCAGAATAGTTTTACGGCTTACACAAGCCATCTTTACAATACGAAACGCTCAAAGCTTTTGAAGTGCTCTAAACTTGACATACCATTTATAAAACATAAAATCTTGTATTCAATACGATAGAAATCCTTCGCCTCATCGACGCCTTGATATTATTCACGAATATCTTATTCATAAGCGTGAAAAATCTATTCTGTTTTATAACATTAATACCAGGAAAACAATATTCAGGGTTGAGTTGAGATATAAGTAGTTCCAGCCATATAAAACTCCTATATTTTAGGACCGTCATCTATTGAGGTCTCTAAGATCTTTCTTTGAGACCCAAATAAAAAACCCAAACCCACGTCAGGGTACCCCACGAAGGTCAGTAAAAAGCCCCAACTAACGCTAGTTTTCACTGTTTACTCGCTTGATCTTTGTAGTTTCTGAGTAAAAATTAAAATTTCAAGTAACTTATTCCCTAACTGTTTTGAAATAACAGGACAGAAAATCGTTTGCGGCTTTCAAACGCGTAAAAAATCTAATTCATAGTATTTCTAGTAACTGATCAAGGCTTCTTATAAAAATACATGCACTATTCGATCGTCGGTTGCTACATAATTACAGCTTTACCTTGATTGATTACAGTCTTCCTAGCGCTAATGATCTTCACACTACTAGCCTTAGCAGTTCGAATAGAGAAAACCATAGGATCTAATCATAGTTAATATTAACTATTATCTAATGCAGGCGAACCTCAGTCTAGACTGCTAATACTGTTTACCCGACTTCCGCAAACTCTCTCACACTACTGTAGACTTTTTTGAAGTAAAGCCTATAAAACTGACAGTACTAAAAATAGATGCCAATGCACACTAATAGTATTTACACGATATCAATTATTACTGTCAGGTATATTTACCTTCGGTATGTAAGAAGGATAAAGTGTTTAACGAGCTGCGTCGAACCAGCGATAGTATTACCCAAGGGACCGTTCATTTTTTTATGGGGGAAGGGCTAGACGTGTTAGGTTTCCGGAATCTGTCTTTGATGTTTACATGTCCCCCCCCCCTCCGTTTTCCTGGTCCCCCTCTACATATAGTTTTTTGGGCATGAGCCCTTAATATGACCAACATTTTTGGCTCCCATCCCCCGCACCCATTTTTGGGTGCCTTCCCCCCCTTAAAAACCACCACTCCCCACTTACTCCCGATAAAAAATGAACGGTATTGCATGAGTGAAAGAACTCGATTTAGTAATTGTTTTGGTGAAATCAACTACACACTTTGTCTGTTTTCTCATGATCATGTAATTATCCGTTTTTATTAGTTTCCATTTAAAGTTTAAGCTTCATAGATTAGAGAGAAATACGCCTAACATTCAATTACGTCAGAATATATCCCTTGGTTTCGACTTACTACCGGTAGTAGTAGACGGATATTGTAGACAGAGAACAAACCTCAGACCAAAATTTCCTTCTAATACTATACAAATTTAATATATAATTATCGATGAAAGACCTATATTTCTCCTCTTCGAAAAATTAATATCTTCACATGTTATTTTCACATGTGAAAATAAACTGCCACCATGGTCTGGACCTTTTGCAGGCAAATAAAAAGCTATTTGAAAGCAATAAGGTTTGTTCATCGATAATTATATATTAAAAAGAACATTACATGGCCGCTTGGAGATAAGGATTTTATCTTGTCTTGTTGAATATCTCTCATTCACCCCTTCGCTGCGTTTTCAACACTCGAAGATAACATTCGTATCTCTGCGCGCACATGTAATATCCTCTATATAAATATTTGGAAAACCGAATCTTAAAGGTAATGAAAAAGTACATAGTAATGCGCAAGTCGTAAACATTTCATTTTGAAAATCAGTGAAGTATCACAGAGCGCGCATGCGTGCGCAGAAGCAGGTAGTCAGTCATGCCAGTGAGATAGTTTGATTTACTATGATCATCAATCACTGCGCTTAGAATGTTCTTGTACCGACACGACACGCCTCTGTCACTAGTAATAAAACAACTAGGATTCCTATTTAAAAGCCTTCTGAAGTGTGTTTTATTGCTAATCACATTGGCTTGTCTTTTTTGTTCATTTTTTTTAATAAGTGCATGTAAGACAGTTGTCTTGCTGTCAGCAGAATTGACGCTTTCTCAGTATTTCCGTGGTATGTATCATGTGATTCTAGACAAACTATAATTCAACACGGTTAACGTTTCCTTTAAACCACGCTGATCTAAGTCAGGACACGGCTAAATCGCAGATCGAATTGGAATTTATCGTGTTGGGTTTTGTGGAGAGAGGAAGACCGGAGAACCCGGAGAAAAACCCTTGAATCAAAGAAGAGACCCAACAAACTCTACTCGCATGAAATGTTTCTGTTATTTTTCTCCCATTTTTTATTATTCGTTTGTCGGCGTGGATTTTTTTTTGTTTTGTTTTGTTTTCTGCCGCTACACAGAGTAAGCGTGAGCGGACGCCGAACTTCAAACACAAATAACTCGTTTCTGCATTTCGTTGTTGATAACGATTTATATTAGTTAGAAATCTAGTGAATGAAACTCACCATGAGGTCCGTTGGGCAAACTGAACAGCTCCATCAAGGAACAAAAAGGAGAAAAACGAATAAAACTAACTGCAGCAATTGATCAGAAGTCGATCAAGTAGAGGTAATTTATCCGTTTTCTTCCACTACACTGGTACGTAGATGTTACCTTTTATTTTCATCAAACCTCATGATATGCGAAAGCTTTTAATAACTGCACTGTCCAGCTGTCCAATTTGATTTTTTCTATTGCTACTCCGTTTGTTCATCGAGATTCTCTATGCTACTAAATAAAAACGCTGTTTGTTGGTTGACAGCTTTACTTTCCCTTTTCTTAAAAAATGGTATGACCCTAACTTTGGTTTAAAATACCGAAGTGTGGAAATAATGTCATTGATTAGATCTTCAAGAGAAGATCGCTCTTTTGGCGAAAGACTTATGTAGTTCACTGACGATAAGGACGCGGGCTGGTGGTTGAGATGGTTCAGTAAGATATGTACATACACAACTGCAGCTAAGTTAAATCTTGAATAATATTAGTGTTGTACCGGCTTACTTAATCGTTCATCATCAACGAGACTCGCTTGTCTTTTGAACAATAAGAATGAAATTAAAATAAATAAACATGACATTAAAATATATCATTATTTTAACTTACAGACATGGAAAGTCACGCAGTAATAAACATTATGGCCACTGATCCTTTGTCCGCTCTGCAACATGGCCAGCCGTTGAACACACAACTAAAGATATCTTATGCATTAGTTGTGGCAAACCAAGCTACCGAATTTTAAGTAGATTAGAAATGTTTATGTCAAATCACGGATCAACTCACTGCTACCGGCGCTGCCCTCAAGTCCACTGATGAAAAACACTGACATCCTTTCGATTGTTATTCGTAAAATGAACCAATTTCAAAGCCCTTAAATACACGTTCATATATTTTAAAAAGAGCTATTCTTTGAATTACCTTTCATACTTCAGTATACAAATATAAATCTGGCTGGCTGTATTCAAATCTGGTTATAATGGGCGGCCTTTTCATTGATCAAAAACGAGCGAATTTGTTTTTACATTTACCTTGACTCGACAGGAAGGCCAGACTCCGTTGTCTCTACGGGAACAGCATCGTGTTATTGAGTTGATTCCGCTTGATTCCGCTTGGTAGAAGATAGACCAGGGGGTCTAGGCTTGTTTAGAAATCAGCTACTATATAGTTAAGAGTCGACTGAGTATTGTATCACGACACCTGACTGGTGTAACTAGGTAGCATGTAACGTCATATTCAAGGCTCCACTACGAATCACGAGCTTGAACATCTGCTCAAGTTCATTCGAATTGAAGAGAAAGTCCTATTACGTCAATCCAGACTTGAATTACCACCATCCACATACAGATCCTGGCTCAGTGCACCTAGTAATTATGCGATTGTACCCAATTAAACGGCGTTTCCCAGGGTTCGAGACTGGCACCTGTCATTCAGCTTATTAAAGATGGAAGTACCTGACGACCAAAAACACTAGTTCAGCCATTAATTTTTTGGTTGTACGAGAAGCCTTAAGCTGTTTTTCTGACGTAGGAGCTGTAACTTTACTGTCGAGCCAATGATAAAAGAGTTTTAGCGTTTTTTAAACCCCGTAGCTTGACTTTGTGGTAACTTATCTTCAGTTCACTCAAGATAACTAAAACAAGAGATTTCCATAATGTTAAATTTAGCATATAATAGCTTCTGACTAATTCAAAAGCAATCGGATTCGTCACTCGTTTTCCCCCTTTAATTCACTCAATAACAATCGAATAACTGCTATCTGAAAGCTTAGATACGAATCTTTCCTGACCAATAACCAAAGCAGGAAGAAAGCTTGAAATCATAATATACCCTGGCTGTAAAACAAAAGCTCAATTACTTCAAACAAAACAGTTTAAAATATAGTCGTTATAGAAAAGGCTGTCCAGCAGGAAGCGTGGCTTTTGGCTTGGATTGCTATTCATTTTGAAATGGCATTGAGTCTCTTTTTCTTTATTACTGATTACACTCTTTCTAACACTTTATTATATTGTCTTCCTTACGAACTTGATAACAACTTATGTATACGCGAAACATTTATGTTGATCTCATGTACAGCAAAAAAGACCTTGCTTAGTATTGGAGTATAGCACTGAAGATGTAATATACACTCAAATATACACTATATACACAAACAAGCGAATTCCCTTCGCTGTTTCTAGGGAAGTAAAACTTCTTATTGGATTATCTTAATGAGCGAATTTTTCTATTTAGTTCAGATCTAGGCGTTTCTTTCCGCCTTGAAATATTATTCAGTGAAAGTGAATCGAAACAATTACATCTTCTTACCGGGATGAAAACAAAAAACTACAAAATGATCCGAGATTTTTTTTCCTGTCAACTTTTCATTTCGGTTTTTTATTATTTATTACTATAGTAGGTTTTTAAAGCTAAGATGTTTGAATGGATTGCGTTTCGAGTTCAGAATTCTGGCATTAACACGAGATATCTACAAGCACTTGCTTTTTCACAGGTATTAGTGATGAGATTGAGTGAGGGTATGACGTCACAAACCCCTCCAAGCTTACAATGTACCGTGGGTAATAACGAAGCTGTCAACATAATTCCATTTAGAAAATAAACTTACTGTATTTTAAATACTGTATTCAATTTGTTTTTCATCAAACAAGTGATTCGTGTAAAATTTAATATCCTCAAAAACGTTCAGTCGAATGAAGTTAATTACGGTTCTAAAAATAACGATGCGATGTTTTGGGGCCGATATGATTATTGTCATTCCGAACTAAGATATCTATGTATTTAAGGTCTGTCAACGTTGATTACCTAAAGTACTAGTTCTAGAAGCAATATATCCCCCTAGTATTGTGAAACATGTGCCGAAACGTCTAAAAAATATAGAAAGAAACGCTGATTAGGCTTGCACGAATTATACTCAGCAACGCCTTACCTGGTCTGTAGCCAGCTTGCTAGGACAATACAGACAATATGTGTGTAATGAGGAACCTCTGCTATCATCAAGAACACTATTTGAATATCTTTTCTTTAGTTGGATTGAGATTCCTCTTACATTATGACACCGAATCCTGTGTACCAACACCAACGTTTGTTTTGTGCTAACGTTCGTATGGGTGGGAAATGAATCAACTCTAACTGAATCCTCAGTGCTTATTTGTAGCCTTCATTAGAGGAATTAAATTGTCTTATGACTATTAATAGCTGGTTGTAGTAAGCTCAGACGTGAGTAACAGTGGCTACTTTATAATTGAATGGCTTTCTAAAAATGTCGGAATGTAACGTCACGATAGGCTACAGGAGCGTCTTGATTTATGCTACAAATTTGGAAAAATATGGGAGGGGAGGGAGGATACTTTGACACTCCCAGCCGGTTGAAGGGAAGTCTGGGTTCTTTCTGTAGGTACCGGAGCACAAAAGACGTCATTTCTTTCAAACAAAGACGGAAAACAATAGATTCAAAGGCCAGCTATTGTGTAGAACGACAAAAGACTCCGGTACATGCAGAAAGACCAGAAGTCTGACCAATTTTATTCCTCATATTCGAAATGAAAGTAAAGAATTTGTTGGTATGCATTTTTTCTAGTTTTCAATCTTAATAATGGATTTGAAGTGTTGCCAGATTCGATTGCAGGAAATCGAGGCGTTACCGTGTTACTGTAGTCCATACGATGAGAGTTCTGTGTCTATGAACAAGATTTCCGACGGCAGGGCTTTAAAGTTTGTCTCACAGGAAAAATTACGATCAAGTAGTCTAAATTGTAAGTAATATATACAATATGATTGGCCGATCTGTATACGATATACAAACACGAGCCGAAGGCGAGTGATTGTATATCGTATACAGATCGGACACGAATATTGTATATTACTTATAAAACGTCTAGGTTAACTAGCTCAAGTTTTAAAGAAATTTTAGTAAGAAAAGTCAACTTGACCGAGAAAATCAGCTTTAAAGTTTATGCAAATCAGGACGAATCTGTATCCAATTTACAGATACCCTTCACGGTTCTGATTTCTATTGTGTTTGGCCTAATGAATATTAATGAGTTTTATAATTAGTTTTATAAAATATTTGAGACATAACGTGCGCGATTATTGGTTGGCTAACGTGTTAATATCAGAGGACAGAGCCAAACAGCGAATTTTTTTTTTATAAAATCAATATAAAACGATCGCTTATGTATCTGTATTGTGATACAAACACTATGGGAGATGTAGAGCCTCGAAAAGCACTAGAAACACTCAGCTACACCTCATGTACGATAAGAATCAAGTAGCTTAGCTTGTAGCTTATTCAAAATTGTCTTTCAAAGTTTAAAGCTTTGAGATCGGAATCATGAAATCTTTTTTTTACCATGACATTATTACAATAAAAAAACTCACTGTATGCTTGCAAATTCTACAACTGGGACATATATTCCTTAATTCTTAGATAGTCTACAGCGAAGTTTGTTAGTAAACAAAAGATAAATGAAAGCTTTTAGGCTTTTTTTTCAGCGACAACGTTAAGTGACTTAGCTATATACTCGTGTCAGGTAGTACGAAATTTTAACACACACGAATTTGAAAAATGTGAACGTCATATAAACACTCCAAAGTTTAAGTTTTACATTCTCATGAAAATTGAAATCGCTTTTTTTTGTTAAAAGGCCCTTAGGGCTTTGTACTTGCCACTAAAAATAATTGAAATGCACTGGAGAGGCTTTTGTTTTCTCTGCCATCTTAGACCACTGTAAAAATTACGAACGCTACACAAATCATGGAAATATGTTAAATATAATAAAAGCCCCAAAACAAGTAGTTTTTTGTGAAAGAGAGCGAGGTTCACTAATCACAGCAAGGGGTTAATGATCTTCCATGGTCTAGGGGTCGACTAACCTCTCCCTTTAGGCTTCGGCCGAGCTCCCTGATTATGGATAGCGGTGTTGGAGCCGAAATCTCCAGCTGACCCGTAAATGGTTTCGCCCTGCCATACGACGCTTCAGCAATCGGTGTCTGGATGTATGGTCTCAAATTAATCAATTAAGAGTTAAAGAAAAAAGTTGTTGTGTAGAAACCACGTGACTTATTAGCATTACAACGAGACAACAAACATGGCGACTGCGGTGAATATGGACGATTGCTCATGAAAATCCCATTGAATGCCTCATGGGGAATCATATAGCTTTCATGCTGGCACGGCAAAAATCCCCTGCGATAAATGAAGACCACTCACGTCCCTTAACCATCCTATATAGTTAGCCGAGTACCATTTTCTGTGGTTAATTGGAAACTGAAATCAAAAATCAATTTCCGTGTAATTTATTTTTCCTTTGAATGTGTGTATAGGAATATATATTTTTGGGACTTTTTCCAAATTGCACTAGTTTCAATTAACACCACACTAAAATGAGATTATAGTCCTGTTTCGCATTCCATAATTACCGCTGTAATCCTTGACCACGAATTCATTTGTACAGGCTTAGCCTCGTTTATAAGTAAGTTATTCATAGATACTAGTGAAAGTCCGTAGAATTGAAAAGTGTTTGTATTGTTCAAGTTGTACATTTTTCGCATTGCCGTTGGTATTTATGAATAATTTGCTCTCAAACGAGGCTAAGCCTGTACAAATGAATCCGTGGTCAAGGATTACAGCGGTAATTATGGAATGTGAAACAGGACTATTAAGGCTAAGAAAAAATTCTCTTGGATAAATACTCCATTTTTGATTTTTTTTAAATATTTTAAAATATTTTTAAATTTTCATAATTACATTTTAAATTAAGAAATCAAATCGTCGATTTTGATTGGTCAATTGCATACACCAAATTGAAAAAACGTCGGGTTCAAAAGGTTAAATCATCGAAGGTAAGACCGGGGAGGATTCTGGGTAAACAGTTAATGAGGCCCATAATATACGTTGAGCATTGTTATAATTCTCGAATATTGCTTTCTTCGAGAAACCGAAGCAATGTTCGAGATTTGCAATAATAAACAATATTCTATGCATGTAATATGGGCCTTACAAAATACCTATAACCCCTTTCGGTCTTACCTTCGATGATTTAACCTTTTGAACCCGACAACGTTTTTTCAATTTGGTGTATATAGAACTTAAGTTTGAATCAGGTCGGTTGTTTTGTCAACCATCTGCTACTTCTTTGTGACGAAAGCACATAGCGCAGTTGAAGAACACAGGCATGCAGTGCTGAACATCATCGTTGTATGTAAGGTATATCTATGTGTCAGGGATTGAATATGATGGACAAGCTCGGTTCTTGACTGGCCAAAAATTTTAATCGTCTCTCTGCGCACAGAGGACCTGAAAAAATATAATCTAGATTTTTAAGATTAAACAAGTAAGTTTATAATTTCTATAGTAATAACGTTATTGTATAGATACGAATTTACTAGTTAATTTTATATTTTAAATTTATAACTTAGGTACATTTTTTAAACCCTGAAGATGGAAATGATGGCCGAAGGCAGTAGGTACAAAACCTAAAATCACGCAGAAGAAACCATTTTCTAAAAAATTTAAAGGTTATTTTTGTGCTATAGCTATTGGTACACCAGCATTAAATTTTTCGAAATTTGCATTATATCTCACAGTTGATTTCTTTCTTTCTTTCTTTTTCTTTGTAGCCGAGTAGATTTCAAGTTTCCGATTATTGTAAAAAGCATTTAGCTCACATAGCTTGGCAAGTAATATGAACTAAGAGACACGGATAGGTTTTTAGGCATAGGTTGCCTTGGTTGACATAGTGTATTGTCATTGGTGTCTGTGTAATGTTTATTCTTGTAGTCTTTTACAATTATCAAGTTACTTGACCGGACGTTTAGCTAGCTACACCCTATGTAAACTAATACTTCTTTGCCCTTATATGGCGCGAGCCTATTTGTAATATACGCACACGTTTCATGTGCAATAAACCAGTTCTGCCCAAGTGTTTGTTCTGTGTGGTTCGCTACTTTGGTTCTTCGAGAGTAACATAGTCTCCCGTAATCCTGATGAACTATTCCTCAATATAAATCCAAGGATGTAACTTCACCCGGTCACATCTTTCTTTCTTTTTCTTTCTTTCTTTTATTTATTCATTTTATTTGTTTAATTTTGTGTGTCTGGTTTATCCACGTCTTTTTTTCTTTTCTATTTTTTATTAAAAAACTCATGCATAATTAATGAGCCAAACAAAATAGAAATCAGGGACCATGAAGGAGTTTTATATCTCTGATATAGAATGGTCTTGATTTTTAACTTGGATTTTCTCGGCCAAATTTGATTCATTTCGAAAAAAATCAGCAGAATATGAGAACATACCTAGACGTTGTTTAAGCCATTTATAAAACGAGCAGCACGTGTTTTAACAAATATCAAAAACCCTCGGCTACGCCTCGGGTTTTTATATTTGATGAAACACTGCTACTCGTTTTATAAATATCACATAAGATTTAACTCCAGATTTATAATCCATAAGAGCTCGAAGAAACCCGTATTGTTCGATGACATAAAGTCGAATTTTTAGACCTTCATGCAATATCGGTTACAAAACACCATGATAAGAAATTCATTGATTATCTTACTTGTTTATGAGCTACACAGTATCATTGCTGCAGTATTTCTTTTAAATTAAAACGTCTCTTCTAAATCCTGGTTAAACGTGACAGACGTGGATGTTCACCAAAGAAAGATGTATCTATTGTCACTGTCTACTGATATGTTTTCGCTTGCTGTCGGATACGATAGCCAGCGCTAGCTTTGAGTAGGACGTGTAAGGAAATGAATGAGCATACATGACAAACATCGACGCGAGTTTGTGAGTCAGAATGTCAATGTTAGCATTACTATTAAACAAAGCAACGACGCGTGTGGTGAAAGTACACGACACCGACACTAGAGAAAAACGTCTGCGCATGCGTGCATTTGAGCACGTTTCCAAAGAATTCAAGAGAGTTTCTGTGTGAAAAAAATGTTCGTTACCCTTAAGTTTTAAGAACTGACCTTAAGTTTTGGCATTTTGAGAACTCCAGTTGTAAGACAAGTGTGTGAAAATAAAATGTGCATATTTTTACAATAGTACGAAGACGTTTTTAGCTAATTTGCATACAGGTTAGAGCATGCGCAGACGTTTTTCTCTAGTGTCCACGACACCCAGATTACAGGAATGTAGGTATTGGTAGATAACTGTGACTTTTTCAGAATAGACCTCTTTACTTTGGACGTAATGTTTTTTCCCATTTCAGATCACGTGTCATTCCCTGGGGTTTTATCTCTTTGTTTTTCGGAAACGTTTGAGAAGACACGTAAATATATGTGTGAACCTCGAGAAAATCTTATTTCAAAGAGAATGAGACGTGGTCTGAAATGGGACAGCATTACACCCAAACTACAAAGAGGTCTTTTGTACATGTAAACACAGCCAAAGCGGCCGTTTTATGTTTCTGAAAGTGATCTGAAATTTCAGATTCTTGGATCCCTGAAAACCAAACACATATAACATTTTTTATAATAGCAAAATTTTCGTTTCACTGTTCTGACAAAAAAAAAGGATTTTTCTTTATTAAAATAACTAAACGAACAATTGACTTTATAAAAGCATACGGTATCGACGCATTGTGCTCTATCATATCGGACCTTACTTCATCCGATCACTTTGGTTGGATAAGCTTTAATCTCACGTGTCATGATTGATTAGGAGAGATGTCATCTTTCCTTGCCGTGACCGTGTCGTCACTTGTTTTTCCCACTTGTACAAAATCTTTCGTACGTGATGCCAAACGAAAAAACGCCGTTCTAATGACCACAGACTCATTTGTACAGGGTTAGCCTCGTTTATAAGTAAACCTGGTCCTCACTAGCGACATCAGCATAAGCACAAGCAACATGCGTAGACTCAGTTGGGCATTGCTTATCATCAGTATTTGTCTGTTCACACATCTGTTCGAGGAGACGAAATGAGTCTGCAGATGGTGCATATGCTCATGCTTCATGTCGCTAGCGACAAACAGTCTTAAATTATTCATAGACGCCTGCGAAAGTCCGTGAAATTTAAAGGTGATGGTATTGCCCTATATTACTATGACGTCACATCAAAACGATCTATTGTTTAAACGCTAAGGATCATGGTCGTGGGAGGGGGACATAACAGTAACAAAACAAAATATATCGATATGAAACGCGTTTTGTGGACCGTAGAAAAGCAGGAAGAGCCACCAAATACAGTAAATATTTTGTATTACACATCAGTACATCTTATATTTGGAAACCAGACAGTTTGAAAGTGAACTTTTCTTAGCAGAGCGAATTTTACAACTGTTCAAATTTTTATTGTTGTTGACGATTGAATCCGCGGTCAAGGATTACAGCAGTTTTATGGAATGAGAAGAGGGAGTGTTGAATAATCCATGGCTTTATGTCTGAGATGAAAGCAATAATCGTAAATGTCAAACTTTGACTTTAGAATATCGAGTGGTAAAGTGATTCTGGAAAGAAATACTGACCAAAAGCCTTGAATGTAGATAGGAAATATTTTAGATGCTTAGCCTTTCAATTCTTAATCGTTTCACTTGAATGGTGAGTGGGCACTTAGACTGACGTCCAGCGTCTTTAATTAATCATGCATGTTTTCACATCCAGTACACACATATTTCAAAAAAAAGTCAGTCACCCAAAAGCACAAAAGAAACAAGCGACAAGTCGGGACCAAAAGCAAACTCTTGGTATCGTATTAGCTGAGTTTTTGGCCACAAATTTGAACTTGCAGCCTGCCATATATTGTAAAAAGATTAAAATGACCGCGTCTCAGAATGGATGAACTGCTGAAAAAAAATCACTCGAAGGCTTTGCGGTCTTGGATTGTTGCTGTCGGCTGCGACAATGTTTTATTTAATTTTTCAAGTATACACGCGTCAAGAGTCTGAAAAGTTACCGCTACTGCTCCTGGCGCATGTTCACGTGGTCAATAAGTGAGAGCAAGTGTTGTGAAGCTTTGCTCTATTGGATTTGCATTTATCTTATCAAGCGCTTGTTTCCTTAAATATCCAAGTTTACATACGTCAAGCTAAAACCAAAAAGGAAAGCCTTTAATAAATCTCTTTATTTAAGTGTCTAGTCGTTCTTCTAGCGCTTTCGCACTCGATTGGGGACACTATCACTCACACACACTACCACTACATTAACTGTTTTAAGCATACAGCTCTCAGTTCACATGTTAATTTTTACGGAGGGAGGAAAACCGGAGAACCCGGAGTAAAACCCTCGTGGCAACCTCGGGAGAGAACAACACATCTAACAAACTCTACTCATATGTGGCATCCGCAGGGTTCGAACCAGCAACCCGACCCGTTGGACTCACAGTGGTGAAAGGTGAACTTTTTACCGCTGCGCCAGCCACGCCGCCAATATAGATAACATTCATACAGTGAATCATGTGTATTTTCATTTAGTAACCCAAGTCTACAGTTGATGTTATATATTCATACAATCTATATTGTGGTCTATTTTCTTTTGAGCTTCCTCGAATTCGTTTCAGTTACCGCAAAACAAGGTTTTCAAGTCATACTAATGTATACATTTACTTAACTTTTCTACTCCAACTTCTGTTTGAAAGCACTTAGTGTTTTGTGTTTATGAAAGTGAATTTCCGGTAGGTCTGTTGAGCTTTTTCATAATGGCGGTAGTCATTAGCATCAATGTTTTAATTTAATGTTTCATAAAACTTTGGTCTTCCTTTTAAGAGATGTTTATGTGAAAGTTCGAGGGAAAACCTTAAAATCCTTAAGGACTTACAAGCATTTTAAGTTGCGGGAAGACATGAAAACGAGGCCATCAAGGACTGATCTCTGAAATCCATACAAAGTTAGTTTAATTTTGATCCACAATAACTTTTTGGATTTTGCTGAGTATGGCATTAAAACTTTCCAAATTTACTGATTTTTAAGAGTTCTTTCAGATTGTATAAGTAATTTTAACGACGAAGATCCTTATTTACCAACATTAGAAATCTGCAATGACGAAAAAGGTTTTATAATTTAACTAATTTTTCTATCACAGAGTTTTCAATAGGTTCCTCGGTATAACATTATCCTACTTGAGCAAGTTGAGTGGTTAACTTGCCCTTCCGTCTTGGTTGCAAACGTGCAATCCTTTTAGGCAGCTATTCTTGTCTTTAGAACGGATTTTGTATCAGCGCATGAGTGCGAAACTCCAGCCGAACCTTACGTTATCATTCAAAACTGTAACTAAGCGTTGTGTCGATTGGGCGATTCACACTCAAGCAAAGGGAGGTCCTTTCAGTGTTGTAAGTCAGTATCGTACGTCTACCATTCATACTTATACTAAAAGTACCTATGATCAGTTTAAACACTGCCCGCCCTCGAACAGCCGAGGGAAACTTATTGGAAGTTTTCTAGAGCCGGGAAGGAGAGTGTTTATGTGAAGCAGAAGGCAAGTACTTTTCTAATAATTCAAAATTTAGATTGCAGATTTCAATTTGTAGAGAGAAATTTGGGGGGGGGGGGGGAATAATAATAATAATAATTCCAAAGCTTTAACTTCCCCCTACCCTGCTAGCATAGATCTTTTTCTACCTTCCGTTTTGATTCTCAGCCCTACGAAAGGGGAGAAAAATGGTCTCTTTTCGCAGGGTATAACCTCCCTGAATGTATTTTATTAGAAAAAACAATAATAAGTAGTATTTTCTAATAGTAGGATGCAAATTTGCTTTCGCTAGTTTTCGATTTGTCTCACTTTCACATTAACTTACAGGCACTACCACTACATTTACCATATATTCCATTCTATTCTTTTAAACGTTTGTGTGCCACTACCACTACATTTACCATATATTCCATTCTATTCTATTAAACGTCTGTGTGCCACTACCACTACATTTACCATATATTCCATTCTATTCTATTAAACGTTTGTGTGCCACTACCACTACATTTACCATATATTCCATTCTATTCTATTAAACGTCTGTGTGCCACTAC
>WUAP02190219.1:295-21965 GCA_015163945.2 Stichodactyla helianthus | reverse complement strand
ATCCCTTCCTTAACCTGTATATGGGGGACATTAAAGAACCTGTTGAACTATTCGCATAAGAGTAGGGGATTGTCTCCAAGTTCAACAGTCTACCTCAATTTGGAGGCATAACATACTAATACTAATTATCTACTTATAATTGTAAGCTGCGCGGCTGCCATTGGTGCCTTCATATGCAGCCCGTTAAAGTCCTCCACGAACAATGATTGTAAAGTGCATTGAGACTTGCATGAAATGCGCTATAAAAGACCCCCATTATTATTAAATCCTTTTGCCCCCCCCCCCCCCCCCCCTTGGACATGGGGTTTTTGCACAGTCATACAAAAACGCACTACCTAAGAAATATAATGAAAGTTTATATGAGAGTATATTGGAGTTAATACTTACAGGGTTTAATGTTCTGTGAAATTTCCCAAATCTCTCTATTATCCAGGCTTCTTGTTGAGGAACAAACTTGATGACCTAAGGAAGAATAAAACCCAACGCAAAATAATTTGACATTCCTCAATAATCTTGCATAAGACGAACTCGTACAAAACTAATATGTTTAAATGTTTACAGCGCAACTTACAGTATTGTGGGGCAGCGCTTTCTTTCTTCTGTAGTTACCATAACCATAACTCGCCATGCACCTAGAAAAAGTCACTTGGGATTGCAATCTCCCAACCTATAACAAAGTTTAAAACAAATTTAAGACTTAATGTTTTAATAAAAGGAACAAGTTGCGCAAATCCAATTTCATATATTTTTTGGCCAAAGTACGACCCACCTGCGCCAGTGATGACCGTCTTAACAATATCAAAGAGATCATCTTCAATCAATCAGTAATATTTAATATTAATAATATATTTTTCTCTAATCGTTCTTCAGCAAATGTAGATTTCCTTCGAATTTCCTGTCTGAGCCTGCGAATTCTTGTACAGCTGTTGCAGGATAAATAAGTGCGCGTACGCTTAGCTTCATGGTCAATACCGCATACCAGTAAGGAAAGCAGGCTTTTATTTTTCTTTGCACGTGTTTTTGAAAACCAAACTAAAAAGTATGACAAATACTCAAGAATATTTCTTCTTATTAACTTGGTAACAGTGTGGGGATAGGGTTAAAGGATTAATTATGGCTTCAGAGAGTGTTTTATCTTTCTACTGGGAGCTTGCGGCGTCAAATGAAGCGTCAAGAATCAAAGCTGGTTGTGAACTTGTGAAGACGTTGATCAAAGCTCAGGACCAACACGTTCAAGAGGTGAGGCGTAGAAATTATTTATTTTCTCCGTTAGTGAAGCCTTTTTTCTACGTAATTAATGTGGTGTAGACTTAGAGTGTTTGTGGAGCAGAGGGAGAGAGGGTGAGGCTATGGTATGGGTGCAGTGTAATCCCTTGTCTATTGGGGGGGGGGGGTAGGTAGGGTACCTTTTTGGTAGTTAAGGGGCTTTCATTTATTATGGAGTGGGGGGAGGGGAAGTCAGCAAAAGTTTGAGCCCTGGCTATGTGTGGAAGTGTAGGCCCAATACATCCCTGCACCTGCACAGATCAAACACTAATTTTAAGGGTCTTAAATAACTGCCATTGTAAATAATATGTGCAGGACATTAAACCATATGTTTTACCTCTGTGTATGACCTTGTAAATCACATCATACTCCCAAACAATCTAAACCTGAACTTCACAATAGAATGGACAATGGTGGTTCTTACACTGAGGTGAACCTCAATCATAGACTAGTCTGCCACAACAGTGGTTTCTGGGACTGTTATCTCAGTTAAATAATACTAAACAAAAGAACTTGAAACCATGATGTCTTTTGTTCAATGTTATTTAACTGAGATAACAGTCCAACAATGCACAACTACAGCAGACAATTGATATAATCTATAGGCCATGTCTCCCATGCATCTGGTACACTTTTTACCAAATAACCACATGTATTTTTAAACTCACAGGGTAAAGGTGAAGATGTCCTTTGTGCAGACTTGGATTACAGCATCAAACGTCTGACCAAAGGACTTGCATCTTCAAGAAAAGGGGCCAGACAAGGTTTTGCTACTGTTTTAGCTGAAGTTCTCCACCAATTTACGTGTATCAGCACTGAACATATTATAAAGTTATTAGAAGAGAATTTGCAAGTGACTGGCAATGTTAAAAGTCAGGTATGAAAGGTTATTCAACTTTATAACATGAAGTATAGAGAAGAATTTATTTCAATTACTATAGACTGCTCTAAATCATTGTTATCCAAGAATATTAAATGTAAAGGTAACACTGGTAGTTTCTTCAGTTATGGAGCTGGTATTAATGGAAGCCTACAGTGCACACTTTACCCTCTCTCTATCAGTGCTCTTTTTTAAGGGTATTTAAAGCTACAGCTACATGGATTAGGAGAGAAAGAGGATATGAGAAATGAGTTAGTACTCTCTCTATGGAAAACCCTGGAGAGTCTTATATTCTGTAGGAGAGGTATGGATATTTTCTAGTAATGGGATTTTTTGTCCTACAAATATTTCATTATTTTAGGAGGAGAGGGATGCATACATTGGTCATATTTTTGGTTTAATGTCTGTTGTCCAGTCACACAACCTGAGCACCAAAACAAAGGTATAAAGACATTATTATGATCCTTTCAGTTGATTTCTAAGTTTACTTTTTATTTAAAATTCCACTTGAAAACAAGTCTATTGTTGACTTTTTAAAAATATTTTTATATCTAAGGCAGTCGAATGTGTTTGGTTGGAACAAGTTGTTTCAACATTAAAACAACTGAGTGAAAAGAAAATATACCTAAGAGAGATTTGTATGAGGTCAATTGTGGATATTAGCTGCATGGTGAGTAAAAATCTGATATTCAATTTTAAAAATGTTGATGAACTTTTGTCATGAGCCACCATGTTTATTCCTTTGAGAATCATAACTTTTGTCGGGGTGGATCAAGGAATCAGAGAAAGGGGAGTGGAAAAGAGGCCAGAAAACTTCTGTATTAGAGAAACCTCTATGATTAACTGAAGGAGGTCTGGCGAATCCCAAAACAGGTGGCAGCAGCCCCCTGCCCTCCCCTGGACCCACCCTTGTTTGTTTATGTCCTGGTGAACTGTTTCAGGGAAACCCATTGTTTAAGTCAACATGGCAATAAATGTCTGTTTCAAATTACTTGTCATTTTGTAATTTTACTTGTCGTTAATTCTTTGTTGTCTACCGGTATTTCAGATTTCATATGAAGTCTTTGAACAGCATGTTCTTCCATTAATCAAAGACTTTGTCTTTGGTGGATGGTCAACTGCTACTCCAGACTCTCTTTTAGTTGCTTTATCTGTACAAAAAGGGTTTGGGGTGAGTGCAATGTTATTATGTTACTCTTGTATCAGGTGTTGGGCTGCCTGTGGTATAATTTCCACAGGCAACCCACTTCAGTTTGGAATTCCAGTGTATAAAATGTATGTGGCAATTATTTTGCAGAAAAATCTTGACAAGAAGACTTTCAAGAAGGCTTGGAATAGTATCAATATGTTGGATGAACAGAATTATTCAAAATTGTCAAGCATCCTGCAGGTAAGATAGAAGAGCCAAAAATGGGAAGTTCCCAAAAATATCCATACATTACTTATAAATGAAACTCAGCAGTCATTCCTTTGTTGCTTTTTTGTTGTCCCATTAGGAATCTACCTATGTTCATCCCAATGTTCACTGTGTGTGGGATGAGATATTTATTCAAATATTTGAAGAACATTCTAAGTGTTTTGAAGGTTTTTGGAGAGTTGCTGTAGATGGTAAGTTTAATTTCCATAGTCAAGTTATAGTTTCTCTTGATCATTAATTTTTTCAGTCGGTGAATCTTCCATTCTGTCATTCATTTCACTTTCCTTCCATCTACTCTTTCATTCTTTCATTCATTTGTGCATTCCCATTAATTCATTTTTTCATTCAATGCAGCATTTGTATTTCAGTGATTTTAATTTTAATATTTTGTGCTTTCATTTTATTGACTCTACATTTAATGTTTTTTTTTTTAAAAAAAAGATGGTTTATTTAAGTCTACACATGACAGAAAATATCTTGGTTTTTCATTGATAATAAAAGTATTACCCAAACTACAGACTAACCAGGTAAGTTAGATTACGGTATGCCATAAAATACCTTTATCTTGTTGGAGGGAGGGTGGAGTAGAAATTTCCAAGGGAGGGGAGGGTCTTAGGAAATGGAAAAGTACCAGATAGTACCAGATAGTACCAGATAGTACCAGATGTAGGAATGATTTATTTAAAATGCAACACTTGACAGCTTCATCTTATCTCTGGAAGGACTCGTAGTTTATTATGTGTCCTGTAGCCCATTAGTTCAAATACATATTAGGATTATGTTTTATTTCTTATATAGATTTGAATGTAATATTTTGTCTTTTTTGTTTAGGTTGCTATGGTATTGAGTAAGAATGTCATGAGGTCTTTCATCAATAATTTATCATCAAATCAAAGTTATCTTCACAATGCTGCTAAACATTTGGTAATTGATTATATTGCAAAATCTACTAGCGCTAACTAGTCATTTGTACTGTATGCCAGTTCAGAATACAGTACATAGATGTCTTGCGGTGAAGTTTGAGCTCAGTGCACCCCATTTTGGCAGACACATTATTTATAATAGTTTTGTTAAGATGAGCTGTTGATTCTTGGGAGAGTAAATTTCAGGGAGCTTGTGATCCATTTTTTATTACTTGATAACTTCAACCTTTTTTCTGTACAATTGTTTATAGTCTTCTTCTATGCCTAATGCTCTGGCTGAGAACAAAGATCCAGATGTCGCAGCAGCAGTTGTGAAACAACTTATTGGAAGGTACATCATTATAAGCAACTGGGAAATTTTTCACTTCAAAGTGATCTGTTCTACAGTGACACCAGTTGTATAGTCATTATTTTTATTTTAATTTATCAAAATTTATTTAGAGATGTTTGAAAATGTTGTGAAATGTTGTTCAGAAAATGAATGGAATTTTTAGGGGGATGTCCTTAAATCTTATGAAATAGTGGTGGTGATGAAGTTCATCTCTTAAGATTACTCTCTCCTGGGTAGAAGAGTGCTAAAACAGGTATGTACAGTTAAGTAATGAAGCTGTTTTTAATATTTTAGACAGGGAAGCTTGCAGTTTGACAACCTGACAAAAACAAAGACTGTAGAAACACTCCTAGCTAAGGTAAGGCACTATTATCATTACGTTAACAATGGCATATTACTTGCAGCTTAATTACAATATCATAATATATGGTGATTTACACTTTTTTCATTTATAGCTACAAGGTTCTGGAATAGAAAAGCTTGTTTCTTGGTTTATAGAATGTTTCAAAAGTGGAAGCACAGGGAACCCAGAGGAAGAAAAGTATAGATAATTAAAATCAACATAACTAACCATATTTCAATATTTTGCATTAACATGTATTAAGTACCCTGCTTGTTGTCATTGATATAAAAGGAATTTATAGATTCTCTGAAAGCAACTACCTAATAATGACATACTGCATTCCTATAGTATAATGTGATACTTTTTTTGCAGACCATCTTTGAGAGAGGTAGATGTGACAAGGATGGCAATGCTTAATCAGGTATATAATATAATGAGAAAATGTATTATTATTGTACATTATTATACATGTAGTTGCATGTTTGTGTTTAATCTGTGTTTTAATTGTCTAATTCATAAACTTCAAGATATTAGGTTTTTGTTATATGATTCTCACTCTTTTAGATTCACACATTGAGCAAGAAGAAAAGCCTTGATCATTCTGGTACATGGAGGAAGAAAGTGTTGTTCTTTTTGATTGAGACAACTTACTTTGAGCGTGTCGTTGATACAGCGGATGACAAACAAATGGTATGAAATCATTGTCATAGTGATCACCATTGATGAACAAATAAACAAACAAAGAGCTTGCAAATGTGACATGAAGGTTAAAATATTTTTTAAAATCTTGTCAGATTCCTCTGTCAAAGCAAGTTAGAGATGTATGTGAACAGCGGTTATTTAGTATTATAAAAGACTTAGGAACATCTCAAGGGAGACAAGACAAAGGTGAATCTAGATTTGTTGTAGTCTTGCCATGCGACTAACTCATCACATATTATTCTATTTAAAATATAATTCTTTTTTTCATAATCTAAAGCCAAAACCACCAATGATGTTGAAAAGCAGCATTTGATGTTCACCATAATTAAACATATCAAGGTAGGTATATATATTGTAATTGTACTGTCATTCCATATGTGAATCAAGAGTTTATGTGGACAAGAAAAGTGAAAATGACTTTATTGGTGGCTGATATTTTTTTATAGAAATTGCTTTTTTTTATCCAGGAATTGTCAGCATCTGAAGACTATAATGTTTCAGCACCGTCTTGGTCAGAAAACTTGAAAGTAAGGCTCCGTAAAATTAAATCATTAATGATGTGCAGTTTTGTGACTTTGCACATTGTTTTTATAGTTTATAATTTTGTTAATTATTAATTTGTAGGCAAGGAAGACATTTGATCAAACTGTAAAAGTCATAACAAGAATACATAAGAAGGTGAAATATCTTTCCTGGAGTACATAACATAATAATATTATCAATTTTTTTGTGTGATTCTTCTTCAACATTGTCTAATATAATGCTTTTATAATCAGTATAAAGATGGTACAATAACCCCTGAAGATGAAGCATTCGAATTGCTCATGTCCCACATGACATTACAGCTTTTTACTGAACCAAAGCAGGCAATAGAAATACTGGAAGTAAGTACTGTGGTCACTCTCATCTGCAATATAATAGTTCTCTGAAATAAATTACTGTCACCTTTTTAGTAACTATTACTGTTGAGGCGTTCTGTGTTTGAGTATGACTGCCTTTGCTTTAGGGCTGGTTAGTTGATGAATTTTTACTAAATCTCTTTTATTTGTTTCTTTTTCTTTTCAGGAGCTGAAGTCTTGCTACAAGAACAGACAAGAGAAGGAAAAGGGTCAAGTATCTACTGGTAAGATTATCCATCTTGTCTTTAACAACACACTAGGCAGTTTTATCTAAAAAAAGGAATATCAAAATCATTTTTATTTCAGATGAGCCTCATTGGGTGGAAGTGCTTACTGAGATTCTACTCAGCCTTTTAACACGCCCATCAAATCTACTGCGACATGTTGTAGATGAAGTGTTCACAGCTATTGCACCTCACTTGACACAAGATGCTTTGGCTATCATAATACAGGTGAATTAATATTGAGTTGGATGAAAATAATTGATTAATCATAATTATTGTGGCTAATGCCTCGTAGAGGCATTATGCCACTATGCTGTCGACTCGATGAAAATGATGAGTGTCCTTGAATGTCTGTGCGTAACTTTACACAGGAAGCCCAACACTAAACTATTCTCTGGCTCTCTCTGACGACTTTCCAATTCTCGCTCGGGTTGGATCATTGGGTCGATTTTTTTGACAGAGTCATCTGGCCGTCATCGGACGTTGTCGTTATCATCAGATTTTGTCAGTGCTTTTCGACTTTTTATCGATTGAATGTTCCTTTGCCGCATCTTTGTCACGACTTTCTACGATTTCAGCATTAGCCACATGCAGTCAACGACTGTCTATTTTTATAATAATGTTTTTATTGAATTCAGGCAGTTGATCCAAAGAGTCTTAGTGAAGAAGAAGATGAAAACCTTGAAGTGGTAGAGGGTTCAGGTAAAGGCTTATTTAACTACCTTTGGATGGATGTGAGCCACAAAGCATCATTTCTGTGCAGAATTGAATTATCTATCTATTTAAATATGCCCACAAAACACACCAAATTGACTCATTGAGTTGAATTGCTGAAGTGTGTCCAACATAGCTAGTCAAAATGCAGCTCAGCAAGTCTGTACTCTATAATCATTGTGGAACTGATGTTCATGACCTTATTCTGTGGATTCAAAGTAGTGCCACCATTTCCTAGTCTGTTATAATAAAGGAGCAAACTTATTCTTTTATTCAAAGATGATGAAGACATGGACTCTGAAGATACAGAAGAAAAAGATGAAAATGAAGAGGAAGATGATAATGCTGATGATGATAGTGATGATGAAGATGATGATGATAACAATGAAGAAGAGAATGATGATGATGATGATGATGATAACGAGGTTGATGAAGCTTTCAGAGCAGAAGTCCAGGCTGCTCTTGGTGCTGCTGCAGTGCCAGATGATGATGACGAGGTAGAATGGGATTTCTAATAAAATGTTAATATTAAATAAATATTAGTGTTATGGGAATGGGGATGGTGAAGATGGCCATGTTGAAGGTGATGGGGATGGTCTTGGTGATACTAATGGTGCTGGTGATGATTTTGATGATGATGATGATGATGATGATGATGATAATGTTGATGATGATAATGATGGTGATGATGAAGATGATAATGATAATGATAATGATAATGGTGGTGGTGGTGCTGCTGCTGATGGTGATGGTGATGGTGATGATGATAATGTTGATGATAATGATGGTGATGACGAAGATGATAATGATAATGATAATGATAATGGTGGTGGTGGTGCTGCTGCTGATGGTGATGGTGATGATGATGATGGTGATGGTGATGGTGATGATGATGGTGATAATGGTGCTGGTGGTGGCATTGATGATGATGGTAATCATGATAGTGATAGTGATGCTCATGCTCATACTGATGGTGATGATGAAAATGGTGGTGATGGTGATGGTGATGATGCTGATAATGGTGGTCATAACAGTGATGATGGCAGGTGGTGTTGGTGATGACCAATGATGATGATTCCATTCTTATCAAAAGAGAAGTATTTATGTTTATAATTCATCACAGGAAAGTGTTGATGATGTAGATGAAGACTCAATGATGCAGTTAGATGATGCTTTGGCTGCAGTGTTCAAGTCTAGAACAGAAGCCATGAAAGAAAAAAAGAAAAAGAAAGGTAGATACCCTTGATATCCCAGTTAATTCATCCCTTGTAACATTAAACTGTAATAACAATCAATAAATATTAAAAATTTAATCCATTTTTTCCAGAAATGACAAAAACTATTGTCCATTTCAAATTGAGGTGAGATAAAAATAAAAACATCATTTGCAACTGTCTTTTCTGTTGATATTATGCATTAATGAAACTATATTTATTAAAGATTAACATCTTATTCAAATATTTATGATCCATAGAGTGCTAGACATCATAGAGACCTTTGTCAAAAAACAACCAACCAATCCTTTAGTTCTGGTGAGTTAAATTGAGTTTTGTTTGGGGGATTTCAATTTGTTATTTGTTTATGAAGCATTCATCATGATTTTGTATTTTTTTCCTAATACTTTAGGATCTTATTGAGCCACTTCTGTCACTAGCATGGACAACATTGAACTTGAAGGATTACCAAACATTAGGAGAGCGTGCTCAAGGGATATATAGAAACAAACTATGTGCAATAAAAGAGGTACTGGTGTATTCAAGACATTTACATTTGTAAATGTGTCCTAATTGGTAATAGAGTTCTTTTTAGACCATAAGCTAGATTTTGATCCTCATCTGACTTGTAACAATTTCTCTTTTTTAGCTTAAAAGTTAAATGGCTTAAGCATTTTTCTTTAAACTCCTTCATGTTATAATTTTTAATTGTTTTTAACACAATTGACTTACAATCTACCAGCTACATGATTTTATGTGATTGTTTTTTCCTGCAGCATCCTTCACTGACAGACATCAATGCAGAAGACATTCACTCGTGTCTAGACACACTGATACACAAGGCCATGTTAGGTACCTATACCACAATTATGTGCTGCTTAAAGCTCTCAAGAAGCTAGAGTTTTACTCTTCTCTTGTTCACAGAAGCCTCCTGTGTGTATTCATAACTCAACACATGTAGATACATGGCAAGTGTTGACTATAAAATAATTTGCTCACACCTTACATCAACAGCACCATCGTTAAATATAGTCACCCTGATAACACGAGGCTGTATGCTCATGGTGAGTATTAATTATGGTAGGAACAAGTTTACTGTCTTTATCTTTGTCAGTGTTATTTATTGTACAATGATTCGTTATCTGTGATTATTAGATCCGTGTGTTGAAAGGAAAATCTCAGGGTCAACTTGAACCATCCTCCAAGAAGAGAAACTACCATGATGGAGTGCAAGAACAAGTGGCAAAAGAAAATGTATGGTTATCAGAATATGTATTTATGTAATATATAAAGTATGAGCGGGAGACCTTTATGGGTGTTTAAAATGGCAAGCCATAGGGCGAGGATGATTCTTTATCCGAATTTAAAGACTCCTTCATGCTTATGATTTTCCACTGTTTTGGCCTCATTAAATATTCATGAATTTTCTAATAATATTTATTATTATTATTATTGGTTGTATGTGACCAATTATTGCCATTCACTGGATCATTGATACATTAGTACTTGTTAATTTACATTTGGGAATGTTGATGTTGATGTTGATGATTCATAGGCTGGTCTGGTTGATATCCCAAGAGTAACTAATTTGTTTAAAGAAGCTCTCAAGGATTTTATGGAAAAAAGGTACCTTTGATGTCCAAGTCCACATTAAATTTTAAGAGAGATTTTTCCAAAGGATGTATTTGTAGCCTAAACTTATGGAATTTAATGGAAGTTGAGGTATCATTCATTATAATGCATGACTTATTAATAAATCTTATCAAATTTTATTTTTCAGAACATCTCATCTGCATCCAGTCTTATTTATGGAACTAATCAAAAGATTTCCTGTAAGTTATAATTCCTAGTTTTATGAGTACATGGAGCAGTTTAATTCTTTTGATTATAGTACAATTTTTGACAAATCAATAACAAAAGAATTTTTCTTGGTCATTGTCTATTAAATTTAAGTCCCTATTTTTTTAATTTTGAACAATTTTCTTTCCTGAATTTGATCTACAGTTTCTTGCTTGGGAGTTGGCACCAGAGTTGGCTAAAAACATTGACAGTGCTGTTAACAATTTTAGAAAGGTACAAGAATGAAGCCTTTTCAGTAGTGGTCCTTGATGATCCAGGGAACCCCTTGTTCCTCCTGCCACCTCCCCCAGACCCCCGTCCTCAGACACACACCTTGAACCACAGTTGTTTTTTTTCTTCTAGTTCCTTTAATGGTTTAATTTAGTCCTATTTAAAAAATATATTGTATAATTTTATTTCAGAGTCAGGCTTGTGTGATGTTAACCTTACTTATTTCACATAAGGTATAATAAATTGTAAGCATTGCCTTTTAGTTAATAAATGTAAGTGATGCTTATTCAATTGTCTTATTCATTTGAGTCACTTGTTGGTGACTCAAATGTGTAGTCAACTGCATTGCCTTAGTTTCCCATAAAAACTTAGAGCATTAAGGTAATACTGACAGTAAAATTAAGGATACATGATTTGAAACTATTCCATTATTTTTAATCTCCAGACCTCTTCACATGAAGAAAACATTAAGAAACTAGCCTCATCTTTACAGACAACATTAGAATCAGTAAGTTTACTCTAACTTGATTGTTCCTAGGGAGTGGAGGGTAAGGGAAAGTAATGAACATAAACATTTCCATCATGTTTGCATACAGATTCTTGAAGATAGTACAAAAGCTGATACTACACTGAAGGCCAAGCATTTTAGAGAGGTCCTAAAGCTTATGACAAAGTTCTACAAAGAAGTCAGTCTATTGAATAAGGTACTGATATAGATGTGCTTGCATTTCCCCTTAAAGCTGCTTCATTACATCCAGTTTTGTTAATTATATATTTCTGTTGCATGTTAGGAAGAGAAAGTCATTGATTCAAGTTCAGTTATCAAAGGTTTACAGAAGGCAGCTGATGGCGTTCTGGCTAGCAGATCACAGGATATCAAATCCACTTGTATTCGGCTTTTATCTCTTTTAGGAGGGTAAGGGATCCACGTAGTATCATGATCTTAAAGAGTAACAATTGACTTAGGCCTGGTTCAGATGTCAAACTTTTGCCATGTGGAATCTAATTGCCCATTAAGACAATGGCTAAGAAAACACTGAGAACTACTATATAAGACATCAGCTCAATTACTTAGCACCAGGTGACAGCATGGGTTAAGTTTGGTATACATAATTCTACTACTAGTTTCAAAGATAAACAGCGCTCATCCTCAAAGGCAATTTGATTTGATGCGACAAAGTTTTGCCGTCTGAACTGGGCCTTACAAAATACATTAGAAGGCAAACTCTCAGGAATCTTTGCTAAATCTATGTTCCTTATAGATTGACGTGCTATTGATTTTATTGGCTTACATTTTTTTTGCTTTAAAGACCAGGGAATGAACAAGAACACAGTCAACCAAAGAAGAAAAAATTAAAGGAAAGTCAACCAAATGGAAATCACTCTAGTGATCTGGTGCAATCTTCACCAAAACAGAAAGAAAAGAAGAAGAAGAAAAAAACATGAACCAATATCATAAACACTTTTCACTCTGCATCTGTGTATTTTACATCTTTATTTTTAAAAATCAAAATGTAAATTCCAAAAATCAATGAAAATAAAATAAATATTTTAAATCAAATTTTTATTTCATTGGATACCTCTTTTTTGCTATGGCTTGTCACAAAAATAATATACAAGTCTACAAAATGGTGATTATCTATGTTAGAATTCCTTAAGTGTAATCTTGGTATGCACTCTTTTGGTTTTAGGAGACGAATGTCTTGCAGCAACAGACCTTTCGCAAATTTGCTTGGATGATCACTAAACAATGGTTCCAAGTTGAGACTGAACTTGACTCTTGTTTATCAAGGCCATCCTTGACTTGAAACATTGTTTGGTGATCATCTAAGAGAGTTTGGGAAAGGGCTATTATTTTATTTGTTTTATATATTTTAATATTGAAACTGGGTGTTCTTGCTTGATCTAGGGTTGCTGCACAGAGCAAACTTGTTTCATCTTGGAGCATGGTCTAAAAGTATTTGTCCCTTTTTTATCATCTCATTTATCTAAATCTGACAGTCAATATTCTTGGCTGCTGTTTCTGTCCTTCTGCAAGTCTTCTCTCTTCAGAGAGAGGAACAGATGACCAATCAAAGATAGAGTACTGTACAATTGATCTCTGCAAGCTACGCTTTTCAATGGCTGCCTCAACATGACCTTTCCTGCTACAGAAAGACAACACAGTGAAACCAAATCAAGACTGAAATCAGTTACATATTTTTGGTAACATTCTGCTCTCAGCTAATTTTTATGAGTATGTAAAAATGTCAGCACAAACCTCATTTTATCTGATTCAGACTGGCTCCCATCACTTTGAAATTCAGCTGTGAAACAGAGGTAAAAAAGTTGCTTTGAAACAAAGCAATAAATGATACAGAATTTTGAATTAAGGAGTAATGAAAAAATAAAAGGGGATAAAGAACTATTATGCTTACCATTTTGTATATCTGGACTACCAAATGTTGCAGAAGAAGGAGGAAAGTAAACTTTATTTGGGGGTCCATCCACACGACGTCCAAAAGATATAGTTTCTTTAACCATGTCACGGTTTGGTTGATATTTTTTGAATGATTTGTCTCTTTCAGACTTCAATACCTCTGTTAAAGAAATGAGAGTTATATATTTATCTTTTTAGCTAGTGCTGAGGAAAGAATCTATGCAGACTGCAGGAGTCAGGGTAGGATGGAAGGTGCATATTGCCACTTTAGGGGCAGTTTCTGTGGGCAGTGTCACTTAATAAATGATGCATCTAAATTTTGAGGTCCCAAATTACCTTTTCTGTCCAGTACTTCAAGTGAACGCACATAATGCACAACATATAATCTATAATCATAATCCTGTGACAAAGGATTCCCAAAAAGGTCTAAAAAAAAAAAAGAACATAAAAATACCTTAAGGACTCCTCGTTTATTATGGCCATGGGGGGAAGGCCTGGTGTTTTTCTTGGGTCCCCAAAAAATTGGAATTGTTTTACCCATACAAGAGGTGAGCTGGGCCAAAATTTGGAGCTTTATTGTTCTAGCTGTACAACTAAGAAATTGATGACTAATACACAATAAAACTCCAGTGCCTTAAGGGCAGGATGGTTATGGGTATAATATTAATCGAGATGTTGTCCTCTCTACACGGAAATTATGACTGAGGTCAAAGAATGCCTACTAGGTGTATTAAATCACAGTATGTCACTTACTAACAATTACATATCATCACTTACAAAGTAATGATTAACCATTCAAAAGAGAGGTTGGCCAGAACTTTTGGTCATATTGGAGGCTTATGACAAAAAGATGTAGAGGGGTCAGGTTAAAAATGTGTAAATGGAGAGGGAGGTCATGTAAGTATTTAACTGATTCTGGAAACCCACTAACCCCCGTTGCCCTTAAAAAATGGACATTCCCTTTTTGTGCCCTAATAATTAATCTGTTACAGCCCTTGAAGTAGAGATTTCTACTTACTAAGATCACGAAGTTTATGCATCATTCTGAATTCATGAACAACATCTGTAAGCTTGGTAAGCTGATTGCCATTGAGCATAAGAACTTCCAAGCACTTAAGGTGTTGTAGTGTTCCATTGATTTCAACCAACAGATTGTTCTGTAGGTATACTTCTGTTAGCTGGAAGTTGTTTTTGAAGCAGTTTAACCTACGGAACTGAATATATCTGATAATTAGTACAAGAGCGCGACATAAAGCTCTCCTCAGTTGTTCTCTCAGTTATTAACTTACTTTATTTCCATTCAGCCATATTCGTTGAAGGTTCTTGAACCGTTTAAGATCAGTAACTGTTTCTAAAGCCCTAACAAAGCATAAACGACAACTAAAATGTTTATTTTGTTAGTAAAATACGAGATAAAGAAACCAGAGAAGAAAAAAGAAGCCAAATACATCGAAGTAAACAAAAGAGTTGCTCTTTTTATTCTTACTTGTTTGCCAAGTAAAGCTCTATCACGTCTCTGTCTTTCGTAATGCGACGCTTCTTGAGCTGCTCTTCGATTTCCTGCAACAGAACAGTGAGTTAGAGGAGAAAAAAGTCTAAAGAATCAACAAAAATTACGCAAAAACTTCAAAAGTCAAACCTTGTTAGATTGATCCGCCATGTTGGTTTGAGTCTGTCGTTATGGTAACCAGCTGATGTGACCCCAGGGCGATGATCGCGGGCTCATTTGGGTGTTATTTTTGTTCACGTGTGGCTTCAATGCTCTGATGGAAAAAATCACTTTCAAGCAAAAAGCAGAGCATTTCTACCTGAAGATATCATTGTGAGTAACATTATGAATTAAACAAGCTAATGTTAAAGAAATCGTAGTGATTTTATGCTATTTTTGGGTTATTTTAGAGAGTTTGAAGCATGTGATGGTGTGAGTGCACCAGAACTGGATATCTTGCTTTTTAAAAGACTTCTTCTACAAGCATTAGAGGAATTACATGGACAGGTATTAAAGAAATAAAGGCATTTTTATTAAGTATTAGAACTAGAACAATTCATATTGATGGTTCGTAACCATTCCCAAGAGGATCAAAAGACAAAGGCATGGCAGCCATGTTGGTGGTACAGACAAAAGGACTTAATACCACCAACATGGCCACAATAAGGTAACATGCAAATGAAGAATTGTGTTATAATTGATAAAGTGTTGTCAAAATCTATTAATCAGGTTGGTGCTGCTTTAACTGTTGATGTATTGAAGTATGATCCTTCAACAATGGAATCTATCATAAGAGTTACTGAAAGGTATATGTCTAGAAGTTGATTCATGTGTAATGGCACTACTTTCATGCATTTTAAATAGCAAGCCATTGATAAATGTACTCACAGTAATAGAAACTTTTCGTTCATATGAAATCTGGTCAGATTTAATTTTATTTTTAAGATATTCATGTAATTTTTAAAATTGTTTTTTACCAGTGGTCTTGTCAAAATTTGGAGTGCTCTGACTTTATTTGGTTGTTACCAAAACCAACGATGTGCTTTTAGAGTTACTCAGGTAGGCTTAACACTTATGTTCAGCTTTCACACATCAAAAGACAAAGGCATGGCAGCCATAGACTATGTTGCTAGTTAGGAATGCATTCTGGGACTTTTGACTCAACTAAATAACACCTAACACCATGGTTTGTGTTTGATATTAATTCACCTGAGATTAAAAACCCAGAATGCACTGCTGCAGCAGACTAGCAATATAATCTGGTGGTGCAGACAAAATTACAAATGAACAATGGTACTAACATGTAACGCAGTAACACACAAAAAAAGAATTCTTCATATATATATACATGCACAAGTTCAAATGTATGTTTGCTTTATTTTGTTTTTAGGTGTCACCAAATCTAATGGCCCTAGCAGTGGACAGTAGGCAATGGGATCCAGAAAATGATATGATCAAGTCATATAACAAGAGTTAGTTGAAGGAATTTTGTCTTAGGATTGAATAAATGACCAGTCTTTGAGGCAGCAGACATAATGACTAACAGGGAAAGACTGACAGTTCTTTATATATCTCTTAAATCATGACAAAGCAATCAAAAAGAAAAGTTAAAGACTTTATTCCACACTCATTCTGCTTTCATAAATGTGCAACAATTGAGAGCCTTGAGCAAAATTAATGCAGGAAAAAGCTATGAAGATAAATCCAAGTGTTTGTCAACCTCAATGACATCTTCCAAAAATTAATTTCCTTATTAAGTCATGTCGCATTTCTTTCCTTCTTTGATTTTAAAGTTTTTTTGTACATTTGTAGCCTGAAAATAAAAGAGAAAGATACATAAATTAGTATTCAACTTAGGTTTAAGGAAGTGAACAGCATGAATCGTGAGCTTATCCTAGTTTACTTGCTAGCTAAGTGTTCTTTGTACCTTGATTTACATAGCATGTCATCGAGGTGCTTCATGTTCATATTTCTTGCCAACGTAAGGGACATGTTTCATTATGACCTTCCAGTCAGTTAGGTAGAGCATAACAGCACCTCCAGCAATTCCCCAGGCACTGAGAGTGGGTACCCTATGACAGAGAAACACACTGGTCATGTGATAGGGCTTTTGTTTATTGTAGTATGGAAGTATGGGGGGGAGGGGTAATGAGACTGAACTGTGTTAGGCAATTTTTCTCCAGAAACTTTTCTCGCCAAAGATTTTTCATCTCAATAGCTTGCCAGAAAAAAACCCTCAAAACTTAGTCAGCACAGTCTTTACTGTCCCTTCCCAAAGACTGTGAGCAGACTGTAACCTGCACACCGAAATAATAAAGTCTTTCAAGCAAACTCTTGACGTAGCTTTTAACATGTTGAGTTACGAATTAAGTAAATAATTATAAAAACTGTTAAATAAAGTGCTGAAATTTTGATTTTCAAACATGTCTAGTCAGATGCCACAACTTAACAGGCTCAAATGAATTAACAAATCACGAAAAAGATTTTAAATACATAAACTAACATACCATAGTCTTACTATTTTCGAATAATGTCTAGTAATTATTTTTGCTTCTTGTAATAAAGGCATTTTTTTCATTCAGAAGTCTCTTCACTTCTCTTCACAAATCCAAGATGGCGACGAAAGGAAGTACCAAGACGCATGCGTCGGTTGTATATCAGCTGATAGATTGCGGGCTCATTCCAACATGGCTGCCAAGATCTTACAACAACAATATCAAATCACTCGATAAATTTTGATTTTTTTGACACTTTCTCCCTAAGTTTTCTGTCCAACATTGATTATGAAGCTTTCATGCTGATCAAAGGGTTTCTTTGGAGTTAGTAGGGCCAGGGGGGACACTGAAAAACATGGCAAAATCTTCAGTCAAACTGGAGGATGTCAACAAAGAACTGGAAATCAAGAGCACTGATGCTGACAAAGATAAAAGAAAGAGAAACAATTATTTATATCTTAAGGAAAATTTTAAAGTAACGTCGTTTATTATGGAGTCTGGTAAGAAAGTGGGGAGCTGATGCAGTCAATAGATACCATAGGAATTTTTAATCATCATCATATCATCATCATCATCATAACCTTGATTGTAATCAATGCTTATTTTTAGGCTGTAAGCTCAGACTATCAACAATGACTGTGTCCACAGCTTGTGTTTTGTATCACCGTTTCTGGAGAGAATCTTCCTCATTGTGTAACAGAAAAGACTTTGATGCCGAGGTGATTAACATTCATGTTTTCAATGCTCTTCTGCTATTTTTTCCTTTAAAAACACTTTACATTTATGATTTTTACCCTGTGGTTCAAGCTTATTGGAACTGCTGTTCTTTTTCTGGCTTCAAAAGCAGAAGAATCACCAAGAAAATTAAGAGATGTTGTCAATGTCTGTTACAGGTACGAAGCACCCTGTTGCCATGGTAATGTCACCCTTAGTTATATTTGTTTTGGGAGTAACTTAAGGCTCTGTCACTTGATGCGACTTTTCCTTTGATGTTGCTTGCACTGTTGCTTGCAACAGGGAAATTGTGTGTCCATTCCTAAAAGTAGAACTTGTTTCTACTTCTGCAACATTACCAGTGACCACATGCGACAGTTGCACAGGTGGATACACAATATCCTCATTGCAAGCAACATTGCAGGCAAAGTGGCATCATGTGTCTAAGCGTTATTATATCTTTTATTAATTTAATAATCAAACTACACCATTAATTTGATTTATCAAATTTTGTTAAAGGACAACCCATAAAAATGTACCTTTTCTAGAGGTTGGTCAAAGGTACTGGGAGTTAAGAGATAGTGTGGTTAACTGTGAGCTCTTGATACTAAGAGTCTTAGGGTTCAGAGTGGCTACTGACAAACCACACAAGGTAAGCATTCTTCATTACATTTTCCTGGGTAAATATGATTTGTTCAGCTTTATAACTTCTCAAGACATGTCCTTATCTTTTAGTATCTTCTTCATTACCTTAAATCTCTACAAGACTGGGTTGAACCAGGTGCTTGGCATTTAAGCCAAATAACTCAATTAAGCTGGTCCATACTGAGAGACAGTTACCATGTCCCAATCACCCTTAACTATCCACCAACCCACATGGCTATTGCTGTGATATACTTTGCTATATTGTGCACTGGAATGCCAGTCCCATCACATCAAGGACAGAAGACTTGGTGGAAGGTATTGATTTATTTATTATTAATAATAATTAATTTATTACATTGTTAACTTGGTCAGTTTTTTTGACAAAATCTAAGATACCAGCAATATCTCATGACTTGTCAATAATTGGAGAGGGGGAACAATGTTGGAATAAGGGGAGCAGTACTAAAAGAGCAAAAAAATTGGATAGTCTTTACAGTGTAATGCACAAAAGTATCACCCACTATTAATGCATATTTTTATGCACAAGCTTTTGTATGTTGAACCAATACATTCGATTGAGAAGCTGTCTGGTTTTACCAATGAAGGTACATAAAGGTTCATTTGGTTATTTATTAATCTGCCCTAATTTAGGTGTACAAAAGTATGCAAATAAATTAAAAGTGTTCATACTTTTGTGTATCATGCTGTAAGACCAAAAGTTACAAAGATGCCACTGTCAGGGTCAAGGAATGATTTTTAGGAATTCTGATTTTAATTGCAGGCAATGTGTGATACAGTTATAGAGAAAGAACTACAAAACATAGTGGAGGAAATAATGGATATTTATGACTTTGAAAGCAAGCCGTTATGATGACCAGCTGAAGCGCATGATCATAGTAATAGAGCAGATTTCTTATGACTGAAAAGCTCACCACACGAAAACAGTCATGACAAGGTCAAGGCATGTCAAAATTCTAGAAAGCATCACGGTTGTGGTAAGGCAAGCTTATGGTACTGATCACGTGTGAGTTTTTTTTACAGTCATACAAATAATCTGCCCTAATATAATTCAAGGCAAAAAAGTAATAGGATAAACAAAACCTGTTAAATTTATGACATACTGGTAATGATTTTAAAGTATTCCTCAACAATAATAGTTTTAATATTTTTGACCATACCATTATTTTGTAAATAAAAGTAAAAATACTCATTAAGAATTTCAGTTCAAATTTTTCATTAAGAATGTTTGTAACAATATTTAATTTTACTCAAAAGAAAGTACTTTCAGAGTTTTACCATGAGCATATCTGAGTACCAGTATTATCAAATTTATTGTCATCTTTTTTTTTTTTTTGGTATAAAAATCTGTTTATAAGGTGAACCTAGATATATGTACATTAAACATCAATACAATCAAACAAGAACACAAATCAACTACATACAGGTGTTAGTTTACTGTTATATAATTCACATATTCTATTAACAAATGCCCCTGAAATAAAATCAATGAAAAAATCCATTTCTTTTCACTACTGTATAAAAATTAGTTTACGTGCATTTATTTTCTTTGCTTTATTCCACAAACAAATGACAACAAACAACTATCTTGGACAGAAGACTCGACAGCAGACATTTTCTATAATACCAGATTGACTCCTGACAGACCCAAGGATTCCAATTTTATTCCCAAAGCAGTTCGATTCAGAGAACAAAAAATCCGTCTATGATTCTCAGAAGAATGAAATTTTATTGTTTTGCCCTCCAAATTGAACTGCTTTGGGAATTGCTGCAAGGGCTCTATAGATAATGACTGCTAGATATTTCACTAGTATGTTGCAAAATCTTCTCCATAAGTGCATCATTTAAAGTCTTAAAATTGATATTTCTTGTAAATATGACTGGAAATCAAAGCCCTCATATAAATATAATAATTCTATAGCTTCTTTTAAACCTATTATTAAATAGCTTGTGCCTAGTGTTACGACTCAAAAGCAATTTTATAGACTTCATCATAATGAGGGACAAAGTAAACTTCTAGTCCTTCCTTCACAAATTCTGGTAAGTCGGCAAAATCTTTTTTATTTCCCTCTGGTAGGATAATGCAGTTGACATTGGCACGTCTTGCCTGATAAAGATGGATATTTTAATGAAGTTTCAATGACATTGTGACATTATGACATTGTTAATTATATGATATATCACTTACTGCTATAATCTTTTCTTTGATTCCACCAACAGGTAATATCTGAACAAGAGTTTGTAAAACAAGAGAACAATTTAGAAAAGACACTAAGAATACTCAATAATTTCAGCATGTACACTTTTTAAATATAGATGGCAAGTGCTGCTGATGTACTATATGCAATGCCTTTCTTACTATGGTCCTATTGCTTTGATTTAATTACCTTTCCTGTGAGAGACACCTCTCCTGTCATGGCTATGTTTTGTCGCACTGGTTTGCTTGTGGCAAGGGACAAGAGAGCCGAGATGATTGTACAGCCTGCTGAAGGTCCATCTTTTGGTGTCGCTCCCTAGTTTGGAAGAGACAAGCAAGAATACAATTCACAATAATTTTAAGCTACAAAATTAGGAAACTAGAAACAAATTGGAATACATTCTGTCTCTTTCTCCATCCTCATTCCTTAGAAGTTGATTAAAGAACAAACTAAGTTTAACACCACAAGTTAATTTTCTCTTACCTCTGGCACATGAAGGTGGATTTTAGCTTTTCTGAAGAAGTCTTGGTCAGAGTCAATTTTGGCCAAGAAGCCCTGGAAATTTTTCTATTAGTTAACTATCTCACCATAATGCAATTAAAATAAAGCATCTGTCATTGTTTAGTCCCAGGGTTTGGGGGGGGGGGGGGGGGGAGAGAACCCTGGGGGGAATTGTAAAGTTTTTTTTTTTTTTTGCGGGGCTTTTGGA
>WUAP02190108.1:0-21967 GCA_015163945.2 Stichodactyla helianthus | reverse complement strand
CACCACTTGTCCATCCCCTGGCCCCTCCCCTGATTCAACCCCTGATTCCACCCCCTATTCCCCCCCCTATCCCACCCCCTGATCCACCCCCTGATCCACCCCCTGATCCATCCCCCTATATCTATTATTCCAACACATTCCCATTCATTATCCTATCCATCCATCCACGTTATTACTTCTCCCTCACCCCCTTCCCAAAAAAAAAATATCACAATTTATTGAGATTTAAGGATGTTTACTACTACTAATTTCACCTTCTTCACAGAAAGCCAACAACAGATAAGATTTGCTGTAAAGGAATGTCTTTGCAGGCGATGAGATTTTGGAAAATTGGTCGTAAGTAATGGATTGCAGAGAGGATGACTCAGCTGGAACAAAAAAAAAATTGTTAAGGTTCGATACTACGGGCAACAAATCGTGCAACTTGTTATGCAACATCATTGCGTTGCAAAGCACAGAGTAACTGTTGCTTGTATTACCATTTCGCGCGCAACAAATTTTCTTTGTTGTGAAGAGTAAAGACGAAAATAACAAATCGCTATTAAAGAAAATGAGAACATATTGACATATTCTTTACATTGGCCTTTCGAAAGGACTTCGGTTCAGCGTAGGTTTTTAGAGTTGTATTACCTAATATCCTGTATTCTTTTTTTGGGTTCTTGATGAGTTTATTCAGGAGAAACACTAGGTTATCCAGGGAAAACACAAAGGTTTTATCAGCGAATAACTCCACATTTGGCTACAAGAGAAAAGGCAAATGCAGTTCAAAGGCATTCAATTTTCCTGAGTAAGTTGAATTTTAGATACGTTCTTCTCTCCCTTGCCACGAGGGGTTTTCTCCGGTTTTCCTTCCTCCACAAAAATCAAGATGTGGCTGAATGTAGTGTGAATAGAATATTATAAAGTAGTAAGGAGTGTGTGGAGTTCTGCGGCAGATCCAAGGGGTCGTCACAGGGTGCCCGAGACCCCCCCTTCTTACATTGGAACATTGTGTTTATTACAAAAGGTCAAATTAAAGGCAGGGGCAGATTTAAGGGGTGGTCACTGGATGCCCGTGAATCCCTCTACCTACTTAAAAAATATTTTTCAAAATTTTCCGCTTTAAGTTTTTAATCCTAGATCCGCCCCTGGAGTTAAACTTAGGCCTGCTAAAACAAATAATAGGTTATCGTTATCATTATATGAATATTATTATTATAAAATTCATGAATAAATTTTTAGCCTTCAATCAAATTCCAATGTGAGTTGAGCGTTGTGTGCTGTAAATATTGAATGTAGTGGTAGTGTGTGTGGAGCGAACCTCACGGAAGAGCCCCTCACGGGGAGTGATTGTTGTGAAATACGCGGGCTTTTTTCCCGTCAATGAAAACCACTTCTTGCTCACGTTTCTCCGTTAAAAATAAGAATGAGTACCTCTGATTTACTAGATGAGGCAGGTAAATACGCTGCTGTGGGAATTGAATCTCTCTCTGTTAAACCAAACTGTGCCAGCTTGTCCTTGTGCTTATTACTAATTCAAAAATAAATAAATAAATAAATGAATAAATGAAAAAAGAACTTGAATAAATGAGAAAAAAGGAAATAAATGGAAGGGAGTAAAAGAAAAGAATATAATGCTATGAATGTTTTGCAGCGTTTCCCACTCATATGAAGTCTGCCTCTAAAAACACGCATGATGATGATGATGATAATGATGATGACAACGATGATGATATACGTACACATCTACAATGACTATCCCAATAACACCAGGAAGACCATCAGTCACTGTCTTCAACTCATTTTCACCAAATGTCTCTGTTTTGTCGGTAAAGATGTAAAGCTTATCAATGGACAATGGAAGTGTGTCATACACAGTGGTGCCATTCTCTGGAAGGTAAACCTGGTAAAAGAAAACAGACGCCGCTCAGTATCCTTGGTCTGCATGCTATGTCACAGCTGCCATGTTGGATAACATTAACAAAAGATTTAGTCTTGATTTCACCCCACATAGGGGAATCAGGAATCCAGCACCTGGAATCTAGAGTTCAATATTTGGAATCCAGAATCCAGTACTTGAAATCCAGAATCAGTAGTTGGAATCCAGAATCCAGTATTTGGAATTCAGGATCTAGCACTTGGAATCCGAAATCTAGAAAAAATTGGCTTTTGGAATCCAGAGTCTAAAACTAGGACCTTGAATCCAGCACATGGAATCCAGAATGCAGTACTTTGGAATAAGGAATCTAAAAAATTCAGTAATCCAAAACTAGGAATCTGGAATCCAGCACGTGGAATATGGAATGCAGTACTTGCAATCCAAAATATATATCATTCAACACGGTGGTCATGTCTTTTGCTATTTTCTACTTCCCTTCCTCAATCTTCTATTCAGTTATAAAGGATTTTTGACTCACAAATTTTGGTTGTCGAAGCATCTGAATAAATTGTGCAATATCAATGACTGTAATCCTTTTGGTAGTGGCTACTTTACAGGGCCGATTCTCATTAACAGCATCTTTACACAAGTGAACTGCTAGGGACCCAGTCTTACCAGACAACCTAGAGTAAAGTGAAAAGGCATGATGGCATGAGCCAATCAGAAAAAAGTAATTTTATTGACTATATTTGACCTTGGTAATGGTTCATGTTACATTAATATTTATTGGACACTTCATTTTACTTGGATGAATGGATGAATAGATGAACAGATGAATGGATGAATGGATGAATGGATGAACAGATGAACAGATGAATGGATGAATGGATGGATGGATGGATGGTTGGATGGATGGATGGTTGGATGGATGGATGGATGAATAGACAGACAGATTGGTGGATGGTTGGGTGGGTAGTGCAGGAGTCAGGGGGGGATCCAAAAATCAGACAAAAGGGTGGGCTGGAAAACTTCTGTGTTAGAGAAGGTCTGGGGATCCCAAAATAAAAGGGTGGCCTCCTCTAAATCCACTTATGTAATAATTATATTGTTGTATGGTTCTAATACAAAATGAATGAATAAATGAATGAATGGAAGAACAAAGGAACAAATAAATGAATGAACTAATGAATGAACAAACAAATCATTTCTTACCCATCAAGTTGTTCTGCTAATGTCTCATTAGTAGTCAGTCCAAATGTCATATTTTCCGCATAAACAAAGGCAACCTTTGTAATAGTTGCATGGTCTGGAGTATAGCAAATAAAACATTTTATCATTACATCTATGTATGGTACAATAATACCAATTTACGCTCTAAATAGTAATTGTTTTATGGATATATGGCATGTACTTTATTCTAGGTGATAATAAAAACTAAATGACTTAATGACTTATTTGTATTATTTTAATAATTTTTTAGCATTTTTTTATTACGGCATGAGAAGATTTATTGGGGCACTTTTATTTATTATGGCATGGGGGGGTGGGGGTGGGGGCTTTAGCAATATTTTGGGCCTTGGC
Organism: Stichodactyla helianthus; assembly: GCA_015163945.2. NCBI lineage: Eukaryota > Metazoa > Cnidaria > Anthozoa > Actiniaria > Stichodactylidae > Stichodactyla > Stichodactyla helianthus. The sequence continues at coordinate 18,528 of WUAP02190108.1, read as the reverse complement.
TACCAAACGTTTAGTACTAACCCCTCCATTACATAATCCCTTCAAAACTTCAGTCCTACTTTCGGCCTCATACCTCTGCAACTTAATAACCCCCTCAATTTTTCAAACTCCCCTCCATGCCATAATAAGTATAAGGCCCTTTAATGTAACTCTCAAGCATTGGTTCAAATTCTCAAAAAAGTTGCAATGCTCTACACATAACATGGGCCTCACTGTTAAGTATTCTCCCCATAGGGGAAGTGGTGAAAAGTGGCTGTACACAGGCTACCTCATTGTTTACCCAGAATACCTCTTGGTTTTACCTTCTATAATTTAACTTAAAAACATTTTTCAATTTGTCATGTCACACCTGCTACCACAATTCTTAAAATTAAATTCTTGAAATTCTGTACAATCATTTTACCTGCATCTCCTAGGCCTTTAACAAAGGCAAACACCAGATCCTTTTTATCCTGCCTTGCTTCTTGCATCATCCTCATTCCATTATGAAATGTGGAGATAAATGGTAGTTCCTTTGTGAGTAATGTCCTACACACCATCAAAAGAAAAAAAAGATAAAGAAAAAAAGAGAAAATAGAATAATTGAGATCTTTTTCTGTAGTTACATGCATAGAGCAAAAGCAAAATATTCTTGACTGATAAAGATCCTGGAGTTGAGGTAGACAGTCAAGATCCAGATTTTTTCTAGGATCTAGGGGAGTTTGTAAGAATGGCACAACAATAGGCCATATTCACAATAGCCACCATGATGGTTTTCATATTGTAATTCAAATTAGCCATGAGGTCTTCCAGGAGGCAAACATTGGAAGAACAGAGTCAAAAGTTTGAAAAAATTGGCAAATTTCAAATATTGAATTCAGTTTTTTTGACAAAGATTATCCAAATTTAAAAGTATGTTATGAGGGCACACAGTTGAAAATCAATCCCAATTTTGTTGCCCAGCCCTTGGAAACCATGTGACTTATTAGCATCACAATGAGACAACAAACATGGTGGCTATCATAATTATATATGGACAATTGATTAATGTGCTGTGGTTTGGTGCATGTGAAGTCTGTGTTCAATTTCCAGTGACCTCATATCCTTGTTTCAACTTAATTAGCTTTAAATACCCATAAAATGGAGAACTGATGGAAAGAGGGGGTAAAGGGTACACCTTTGAGCGCCTGCATGAGCCCAGCTGGCTTAGGAGAATTGGGCAACTGCTCCTTGCATTATTGAAGTAAAATAAATTACCTCGACCCTTTACCAGTAGTATTCATGAGTGATAAAGGACATAATAGGAATCCAGAAACTAAGGGGGATTTCATGGGAGTGTACACTCCCAACAAAATCTGCCTCTCATGGAGGATAGAGGTAGCACCACAATAAAGGGTGTTTTACAGTCAAAGGACATGAAGCGTGCCCTTCTAGACTGCATTAATGATTTCATTATTCAAATATTGAGTTGATTTTTTACTTTAAATTTTCATTAATAAAACAGAAGACTCGTGAATTCAAAATTGATTTTCTACTTGAATTTTAATTGGAAAAGCTTGCAAATGTCATACTGGCCTTTCTGTGGAGTTTCCCTACCTATTTATGGCACTTGTTAAAGAATTCAATCAAAATGCAAGCAGAAAATAGATTTTGAGGCTTGGAGTCTTCAGTTTCATTAATGAAAACTCAGGTCAAATAATCAACTCAATATTCAAATAATGAAATCATTAATGGAATCTAGAGGGGCACGCTTCATGTCCTTTGACTGTAATTATAACCCATGACATAGTTAGCATGAATTGTTAGTATTCATTAAGTAAAATTGTTCTGTATCCCTACTAAATTAAAAAACTAAATGTGAGAACCTCCCCAGACATGTCCCATAGGTAAATGCTAAGTTCCAATTGCTCTCAGCACCTATTCCACAATACTCCCGTCTAATCCTACATGTAGATAAAAAAGCCTTTTTTAGCAGTTTAAGTGTCATGTTGAAATGATTAATTTATGATTCCTTACTGGAGCAGATTTGAAACAATGGAATTTTCATTAAACATATAGTCCAACTCAAGTCTTGTTTCAAAAACACCATTTCTGTGAAAAAATAAACATGTACAGATGTTAATTAAATTATAAAAGCAGCTAAAATAGAATACAAATATTTTTATATGAATGTATAATTTAGTGCACTATAAACACAACTTACATGAAATCCCAATACAGTCATTACAATCAAAGCAAAGGACTTTTACCAGCTGACTACCACTGGCTGTGGTACATGTATATGTGCAGATACCTCCCTGGGGGGGTGGGGGCATAGCCTCTGATATACAAGTGGGCAGCAGTGCTCATCAGAGATTTTGAAAATGACCCCTAAAAGGTACATAAGTTTCCTCCTGGTTGGTGTGAAACCAAATTATTTTTACTGGTAAGAGGTACCATCTATTATCAATATTTTCTCAAATTTAAATAATACTATAAAGACAATAGCTAAAAATGATTACATGACTTTCTATTTCCCTAAAAGCATCTTTATTTACCTATACAAAAGCCCTAAAAAGTACCAGCCAACTATGTCAGCTGAGATCCTTTTAGATTTTCTGTAAGAGGTACCAAACTACCAATTTTTACCCCTAAAAGGTATGATGAGCACCCCTGCTCCTTTTGTAGGGGAGTACCCCCTAGCCTGGTGACATCTCCTACTTACTTAAAAGTGTGTATACTTTCTTCTGAACAAGGTTCTAAGGAAAGAACATCACAATTTATCTGCAACATAGTATGAGAGAAAGCTTTATAGCAATTACTATGCACATGGGTACAGCTATTTCAAAAAAGGTTGCTGAAGGTTTTGTTACATGTTGCATGTTGCATGTTGCATACTAAGGCCGTAATGCACTGTTGGTGATGTGAACCAAATAACTTTTCAGCATAGCTCTTTGCAATATGAAGCCGGCACATTTTCTTCTGTGCTGACATCCTTTACATATGATCTAATAGAAATACATTTTGGTCTTTGTATGTAACATGCAATATGCAACACACAACAAAACCTTCAGCAACCTTTTTTGAAATAGCTGTATTTAGTATCCACCCTTTGCAGTAAATTCCAATGCAGTTCACTTTAGAGGACTGAACAATGAAATATTTTTACATAAGAACTGTCCTGATTCATGGGAGAGTAAAATTTTATTAATGTTTTGTCTTCCAAAGGGAATTGCTACAAGTGGTCTATATATAATTGGTAGTAAGTTCTATTGTATTAAGCTGCAGTTCCACATCTCAAAATAGCATTATCAGCTGTTGATTGCTTTATTCTTTGCCTCTATAGTGATTATATTTAACCCGTGAAAAATAGTATGCATGTATAGTAGACTCTAAACGGGCATTGTTTTCTTTTGTTCTTTATCAACTAGTACAAAGTAAATAGTCATCTTTCTTTCACAGGTTAAATAATCACTCTAGTACAATACCGAATAATTAAGGCATAGAGTGGTTTTCATAAACCCGTGAAATAAAAACTAATAGTTAAAGTATAATAGTTAAAGAAAACAATAGAATTAGGGTCTACTAATATGTATTTAGTTTAATATCTATTTCACAGGTATGAAAACCATGCTACACAAATTTTGAAAAGTTACTATTTACAAATTATTCAAATTCTAGTTTATTCAGTCCCATGTCTGATCTGGCCAAATTTGAAGTATTATCAACAAGAAACATTTTCTGTAACATATATTGTGAATCCTTTTTACAAACTTTCTATAATACATGTCATTTGAATACAAGAATAATATATGGCATATAATATGTATGGTATCATGCAAAAAAAACTACCACTATCAAATGAGATATTGAAAATTAAAATCACTGTTTTGGCTTTAACCCTAAATTTACACGTTAGAACGTGTATGACTAATACGTTATTGATGCACATGGTAAATGTACGGTTGAATTAAACTATACTTCTGACGACAAGATAAGCATATAATTAATCATAATACTTATAGTCTGCTTCGACATTTTTTATAGGTATGTCTGGATACAAGTTACGAATAAATATGTATATATTTAAACAGTTAGTATACGTTTAATTGTTATTCTAATTTTAGAACAACATTAAAATTTTACAGCTTGAATCTATCATTCACATAACACATATACTAGTACATACCCTTGTAATTTGGACGCCATATGCATCCAAAACATCTGCAGATTTACGTAATTCCTTCAACAAAGTCGGATACTTCTTTCTCGCCACTGAAAGAAGTAAAAAAACTCTAATTCTGAATCAAACACGTACGTACTAGTAAGAATGAAAGTTTACAGAAGGTTTTCCTGTACCAAAGTTTTTAATAGTTCTAAAAAGTGATGACGATGGAAAGCTAGACAAGTGATAAAGAATTGCTTCAAGGATATTATTGCATTCTCTATCTAAATATACGTATATGGAGCATATACCTTTGTGGTCAAAGTAGACTGCTACAAAACTTGATGGTACAGAGGTTGCTAAATTATTATATTCATCCGCGCTAAGTTCACGTAGAGACTTGGCCAAAGACGAAGACCAATGCAGCACATATAGTACAACCAGCAGAACAAACTTTAAATCAAAGTTCATGACTGTGATTTGCTTACGACAACCTAAAAGAACCCTGGCAAATGTATCTCACTGAATGAATATCTTCAGTGTCGTTACGCTAGGTAATAAACGATCCTCCAATAGCCATTGGCCTCGTAGAGAGACTTTAAGCACTCAGTATTAATGTATTGCCCCAAGCGGAACTGGCGAATTTCATTCAAGTCCGGATTATTATTCATCCGTTCATGTTGAGTAAATACGCTAATTTTTTTTCTCAATCCCCGATTGTACTCAGTGAATGAAATAGTCACACACAGCTGGTTACTTTTCTGAATCCTTAAAATTTGATTGAAATATTTCTAATGCCAGCTTCAAGAATTCTACTTCTGAGCAGGCGTTCCTTTGTCGTAACCGCGTTGCCAAGATACGGCATGGACTCTAGTTTTCCCCCCTACTTTTGTCTTATTTAACGGGAATTTTAACCATAAATCTTATAATTATTGCTGTGGATGTCTCTTAAACGTACTGCCTCTTATATTTCAACTGTTTTTGGTGTGTTGCTCGTATTTCCTGTGGTTCGTGTGACAACGCCAGCTGCGCAACCGAAAATACATTGCGTCTTTCACAGAAAAACCTGATTTTAAAAGAAAAATCCCTCAAATTAATAACTCTTTTCAGTTTAACTCACACAGATATCTGCGCTCGAGTCCCGCAATCTGGACAACCGTATTTGACAGTTTCAGATAACAATTAATTTCATATTAATCATTAACAGCCCGCGCGTTTGATAACCACTTGGATACGCATGGCCTACATACTCTCCAAAAACAAGCTAAATACACCCTTTTCGAATTCGCAAAATACCGCTATGTTTCTTGATTAGACTCATTTACTCAGGCTTAGCCTCATTTCAGTGTCAAAATATTCACAAATACCAACGATGAAGTAAAGAATGCACAACTTCAACAATACAAACACTTTGAAATTCCACGGACCTTCACTGTGACATGTGAATATTCTACACAAAAACAAGGCTAACCCTGAGCAATAGAGAACTCGAAACTGGAGTATTGGCTAAACTGATCTATGAAAATCACGGTTCACGTCAGGTACCAACTATATAATGACATGATCATCAGTTTTAAATGAAAAAAGGACCGCGTGGGGGAAACTAAAGATTGTGTATCTCATCAACATTTTTTAATTTCCTTTTTCCTTAAAGGGAATAATTTTAATACATGTTTTTACTTGTAATCCAAAATCGCACTGAAATTACTAGAAAACTAAAATACTAAACTATCTAGAAATTGATAATATAGATTGACAATAATTTAACTACACGTATCATTAATAAATAGTCACTCTTTGAATGATAAAAAAAAGAAAAAAGAAAAAAAAAAAAACATCTTCATTGTTTTTTTTTTTGTTTTTTGTTTACAGACATGCAGATCCCATCTAACAGCTCAACATTCACATTCATTCTTGGACTATTGCGCGGATTTTTTGCGATTGAAAAGACATTTTTATTTTATCTTCTTGTAATTTTTTGTGAGCCAGTTTCAAAGAAGAACAGTACTGTCTTGACAGTCTCCTACGCATGCATCCGAAATAGCCTTAGTGCGTTGCGTCACGTCCTTATCTTACAAAACCATAGACTATTTCCGCGCAAATTTTCGCGGCAGTTTCCTGCCCAGATAGCCTGGCTTTTCGGTGTTATTCTCTAGTCCATGCGTTTGTGCGCATCAGCCGGATCAAGTCTGCTTACTAAAAACCTATAAATAATTAATATTTTACTAACAAATTTAAAATTATATATCGACAAATTAGTAAAAGTACTAGGCGTTTGTAATCATGATGCAAGAGTAAGAATGAAATAAATAATTCGAAATCATCTAAAAGTGTTTTTGATATAGTTGCGCGCATCGCAACTTGATTCATAAAAGTTCATCACTCGTTAACCTACAAATGTAAAACTTAAAAGGTTAATTAGCGGTTCAGGAATTTATAATACACCGATTAAACGTTGTCACTGCCGAAAGTAACAAGCCAAGTCCGCATAACAGTAATTCAGTAATTCATCAATTTAGATGCGATCATTTTAGTCTTTTTACAATGGCAGGCTGCTATGCTTCCCAAGATCAAATGACCAAAACCTCAGCTAATATCCTGACCACAGACGTGTGCTTTTGGTCTCGACTTATCGCTTGTTGCTTTTAGCTGCAAAAATTAGCAAACACGCTGGTGTAAAAACTGGAGTCACGTTTTTTTTGGTAAGCTCGAAAGGGTTATCCGAAATTGAAAGCCTTGATGTTGGGCGGGAGCATTCAAATGGTTTGTCCACCGGGAGGAAAGAGGATTAAGCAATGTCTTAAAGATATGAAGCAAATGATTTTGCGCAACAAAAAAGGCATTGCCGTTTTTGTCAAATCTGTGCAATATTTGCCAATAGCCAATCTCAAATTTTCATTCAAAAAGTCAAGAACCATCATGACTCTACCATTGTACTTAATTTTCAATACTTAAATAATGCAGAAAGCAAAGTCAGTATTTTGATCACTGTATAAATGTAGAATAATAGATCACCCCGCCAGGGAATCCAGAATCCACGAAAATCTAGCTATGGAATTCGAAATCCAGTAGCACTAGGAATCTGGAGTCCAGCATCATTCCGGATTCCTTTACATGAGATGAAATAGAAATAACGTTTTATCTTTGTTGTTCTTTATCATATTTGTCGTGCAAGACTTCTTTTTGTACTCTTGTTGCGGTTCATACTTTGTTTCTTCTTAGCAGTTAGATAAGTTTTGCACGCTTTTCTTCTGAGTGAGCTGTCTGAAGCTTCTTTCTCCTCGTGAAGCTAAAAGTGAAAGGGTTTTAAGAAACGTTGAATATATTATCCTACATCTTTTAGTGTTTATGTAGTATTTAAACAACTCATGAATAATTAATGTCAAAACACAATAGAAATCACTGACTATGGAGGAGGTTATAATTCAGATACAAAATCGTCTTCATTTGCATAAGAACTTTAACTTGGATTTTCTCAGCCAAACTTGATATATTTCGGAAAAAAAATCAGTAGAATATGAGAGCATACACCTAGACGTTGTTTAAGTAGTGTACAACAATCGCATCCGTAGTGTATCATCGGCTCGTGTTGTAAATTCTGATACAACACGGCTGCTCATGTTGTAAACACTACTTACTTATTTATTATGAATATTGTTATCAGTGATTATTATCATTATTAATATAAGATTAAATCACAAGTCAAACTAAACTAGAATCATCACTAACCACAAGCACATGTGAGATATCAACAACAATAACACCAGCAAACCCAAAACGCACACTAAAACCAGCCATATTATTTCTGAAAACAAAAAATGAAACAGATGTGAAATTAGGTAGTAAGTGAGTCGGTGTTTCCTAAAAAAGGTTTGGGGATGCTAAAAGGTACTTGAATCTCATCCCAGTGGGTGTGGCAACAAATGCTTTTACTCCCAAAAGTTACCTAGATGAAAAGTGTCCCTGTTTTATTTACTGGTGAACACCCTAAAATGTATCAGCTAACTCTAGATTAGTGGTCCAAATGTTTGACAGTTACAGAAGACAAATTTAATTGATTGTTTTCTAAACTTCAGTCTTTACTGAAACTTGAAGTCACAACAAGATGCATAGGTGAGTGTCTGTGAATTTGGGGAGGGAGGACAATAGCAGATGATAAGTGTTTAGCATGTTATTGAGTTGCATACCTTCAACTGCAATAAAACAATCAGCTCCTCTGCTAGAAGCAGCCACATCATTTTCTCTACCATTTGTTGGAGGCTGTGTAAATGTTTGGTTGTCCACAATTTTTTCATTCGTATTAGGGCCTTTGGCTACACATAAGGGATCTAAAATGGTACTTATAAGTTAGTAATCTTTCAAAAAAATAGAGCTGCATCATTTCCTCTACCATTTGTTGGAGGATGAGTAAATGTTTTGTTGTCCACAATTTTTATATTTGTATTAGGGCCTTTGGCTACACATAAGTGATCTAAAATGGTAATTATAAGTTAGTAATCTTTCAAAAAATACAACTATTTCATTAGATGATTCAGAGGTGTGAATACAATAACTTTAAATAGATGGACAGCAAACAAGAGGGGGTGAAGCTGAGAAGGAAGTAAGTGCAGAAGGGAATATTGAGGGAGAGAAGGAAGAAGAGGAGGACAAAAGGACAAAAGGGAAAGTAGAGAAAACTAAGAAGAGGAAAAGGATGGATATGGAAGATGGAAGAGAGGGCATATTTTGAGAAACAATCAGACTTCAAAGCTACATACATACCATTTTTATCTTTACAAACATAAATGATGAATCTCATATTGGCAGTGTGGCAGTGGCCCATGGCAGAGCTATCCAGTGAATTCTGGCTTCCATTGGAAGTGGCTGTTAAAAAATAAATAAACAGAAGTCTTCAGAATTTCATATCAATCACCTTGGTCAAAAGCAAAATATCTTTTCCTTAATAGACCCTTTTTGAGTTCACAAAACACATTTGTGTTCCTTGATTGCAGACTCATTTACTCATGATTAGCCTCATTTCAGTGTCAAACTATTCACATTACCAACAGTTAAGTAAAGAATGCACAACTTTAACAATACAAACACTTTGAAATTCCACATACCCTTAACAAAACACATGAATATTTCACACAAAAATGAAATTAACCCAGAGCAACATAGAACTCAAAACTGGAGTATTCTTTACCTATAAAATAGTGGTCCTTGCCAGCTTCAAACTCAGGGTGGCTCCTGACATTGGTCGTTGGAAGGATTATCATAGGATGATATTTTAGGTTTAAAGGATCATTGCATTTGAAAAAAAGGTTATTCATTACATTTGTAGTATTAACAACACAGGTATCAAAGCTTTTCTTGTTCACACTCCAAATATTTTCATACATGTTTTCCTTTTGGATAGCTTTTTCAATAGTAACAGGATTGTTAGCAGGATTTGGACATATTATATTAAATCTTGAATGCATAGAGACATTTATTCTGTATGCAGACTTTTTCCCACCAGATGTCACATTGAACCTGAAAAAGAATTTAGAAAGAGTACATTTATGGACTGGTCAAAATTTAGAAGTGGGGAGAGCTGGTGCATTTTAGCTCTCATGTGATTGAGGCTCTCCTCTTTCCTACTGCAGAAGAATTGTCAACTCCCCCATAATATCTTACATAAATTGAGGTGATTCCCCTCAAAGGCCAGCACAGATTTTTGTGGCCCTGTCTTTCAAGTGGCCACAACAATTAATGGCCCTCAGCCTTCCATTTACATTCCTCTACTGCCCTTTATTACTTGTGAAGCAAAAGCCAAACCCTCTTCATTCATTCATTCATTCACTCATTCACAATGATCATTTTTCCATTCATTCATTCACTCACAATGGTCACTTGTTCATCCATCCAGCCATCCACAATGAGCATTAGTTCATTCATTCATTCATTCACAATGATCATTTTTCCATTCATTTATTCATTCACAATGGGCACTTGTTCATCTATCCAGCCATCCACAATGAGCATTCATTCATTCATTCATTCATTCATTTGCAATGATCATTTTTCCATCCATTCATTCATAATGAACATAATATCTGTTCATTTAACAATACGTAGAGTGATAATTGTCCCAAAAAATGAATATATAACATTTCAGGGAGAGACTTCCTTAATTTTAACAGTGAAGCTCCAAAAATATGTCATTTATTTCCTCTTAAAACCAACGAGGAGCAAGAAAGCTGGAAAAAATGTGTGTGGTTATTTGTTTAAGCATGAGCTCAGCTTTGCTTGTCAAATGTATGTATCATTTATAAATTCTAAATGAATTTAGCATGGAGCCTCATACCTGACAAATAATTTAACTTTACAGAATGAGAATAATACAGGAAGTAAAAAACTGAAACTATAAGCTTCTTTTTCGTATTGAAAGTAAAAAAGTCCATTTTCCTTGATTTTCCTAACTTGTAGATATATTAGTTGACTTTGGATGCTATCTTCATTGGCAATATAAAAATAATGTTAAATTTGAATGCATTCAAAATATATTAACAGACAGCCAGACTATTATTAGAATTCAGGGCAAGCATACTTGTAACTTATTTTGAAAATAAAATATGAGCTAAGAAAACTAAGTCCAAACGTAGTAGTCCAAACTTATTTTCATAATTGTACTTTGAAGTGAAGTGACCCGTAAACCCGTGACAGTAAAGACTTTATTTATACAACTAGTAAAACCTACTTGTAGTACGTAAACAAGTTTGCATTTATCAATACAAGTTTACATGATTCGTAAATGATTTCTAAGTGATTCTTACGTGATTCTTAAAGCTTAATCCTTCTTTACAATAACAGTAAAAAACTAAAGCTAAGTGAAGTTAACACAAGGAGAGAATGAACTAGTTTATAACGTAAGTAAGCCATGAACAAAATTTAAGTTAACAACAGTTGGAATACGGTAAAAACAAAAAAGAAACATCAGCTTAACTTAAACTAAAAAAGCAAGGGACAGCGAAAAAAAGGATATAGATACTTACGATGGATTTAGAGGGCTCCACTGGAGTGGTCTGTAGGTCTCACAATTACACAGAACTACGATAACCACTGCTATTGTCAAAGCGAGAACCGTGTTCAGCTTCATGCCAAATCGTCTGTTCGATGCGGTTTGATGTTCGCAGGTGATGAATTAACCTGAATTATTATGCTCCGATCTGCTCCGATCTCACTTGATTCTAGATGTATATAATCTCTCTTACCTGTCGTAGTGTTTAGTGTTGTACAAACCGTTTTTTATCTAAATGCATTGGGGATAGATTCGTACATTTTGTACATTCGTATCAACAGGAAGTCGCACTTAGGCGTGCTTCGGCGTGTTTCGTTCCAAGTTTCGATCGAACTTAGTCTCCTACTGGCATTGTATAACACAGGAAACCCTACCAAAAACTTCTGAAATCACCTCTGAAATGCAAAATCTCAAATGCTATTACCATAGTTTTTTCTGTGATATTCTCTACAATTTATCCGCAGCAGAAAATATCTTTCTTTGGCGTTCAAAACACTGGCTGATCTCAAAAGATGTTCAAAAAAGTTAAAAAAAAGTAAACCTTTTTTCTTAAGCCTGGTTCTCACTAGCGACGCAAGCATAAGCGCAAGCAACATATGCAGACTCAGTATTGCATTGATCACCGAGGTGTGAGAAAAGACAAGCACCGCTAATGAGCAGTACACTACTGAGTCTGCGTATGTTGCTTGTGCTTATGCTTGCGTTGCTAGTGAGAACCAGGCTTTAAACACCAGCCTCTACTCCCCTCCCCGATATTTGTGGATGACGCTGTTGATAGATGATGGATGATGAAAGAGATGTTTTCGTCCTGTTTTGACGGATAAAATGAATATACTACACGGTGTGGGTTCTTCCTAAAACCTTGGGTCACTTGAAACACTGTCCTTGAAAACAGCTAAGGTCAAAACGTAACCAGAGCCTTTCAATTGCACGTGATTTCTAACAAAAGGGTAATATGATAATGACAGACTGTCTGCTACATTAGTGCATTGTGTAGACTTTTGTGCTGTTTGCTTTCCCTGCGCAAACCATGGAACAGCTTAAAAGTATGCGAAGAAAGATCTCAGTGGAGAAAGAACAGACAAGTTATGAACTCAACCCATCAGAGCCTTGTTTCATTGCTAAATATTTGGGTAAAATAGCTGTAACAGAAACATTCAGTCCTAGTAATGGCTATACACTTTGCGCCAACTATACAGAACAGCTTCTTCGCAACAAGAAAAGTGGAAAAAGCCTCCGCAAAATGGAAATCTTGATTTCAAGGAATATATATCGTGGACTCTCACTGTCCGACCCTTCGGGAAAAGTTCAGGAGGAAACATTTCAGCTGCAGAACATAGCTTTTTGTACGACGATAAAAAAGCATCCGAAAGTGTTTACCTTTATCGCAGAACAGGACGGCAAGCTTCAATGTCACTCTTTCCTTTGCAGTAAAGAAGCTAAAGCGAAAGCACTTTGTCTAGCTGTTACTAGAGCCTTTACTTTAGCTTACGATGAGTGGAGCAGAAAAAGAACACGCATAGTCAAGAAAAAAGAAAGACGAGCGAAAGAAGCTGAAGTACACGATCTTATCACAGCCGATCAGAATCCAAACAATGATCCAAACTCAGGTATCGATAGTCATTAAGTTTAAACTACAATAATACCTCACTCCAGTGTATATGAAATTTTAGAAAAAATGTCTCTTTGCCGTCCAGACTATTATTTTATTTTATCGTGGAAAAGTTTCGATAACACTTGCATTTAACTATTTACTGCAAAACATGTTAGTTTACATTGCTGGTTTGATTTGTTAATTATTGTCAAAACTTTGAATGTCGTCACTGAGTTAACTACACGGCTATGCAGTATTAGATTCAGCACTCGACCAAAAATAAGCTCAAGATAGAGCGCTGAATATTCCGAAAACAGCATCAGTACCAAGGAAATGCAGGAAGTGTAATTCTTCTTAATATAGCATATGAAGTATATGTACGCAATGACACGATAAGCGGGAACTGGCCAGCTCCTCAGCGCCAGATGTCTATGTCAATCTGCACTGCTTTACGATATTCCTAGCATTCTTGATATTGTGCCATCATCGATCCAATGTCAGGTGGCATTTGAAGAAAGTGAAAGACGCGGCAAAAATACTGCCCGATTGGAATCAAGACATTATCGTAACAGAACCACATCCCATGCTTTCTGTTCGTGAACATTTTTTCGGTTTTATGTTTCGATTTTATTTTGAGATCACTATTGATATTTTTGGAATAGAATCTCACTTTTTCGGAAGAGAGAGCTAGCACTAATTCGGGGACGTTATTGTGGATATCGCTTGTGATATTGATAGGCGGAATGTTCTGTCATTATTATGATGATTGCTGACTGCTTGAGTGATGATAATGATGATGATGACTGATGATGATGATGATGATGATGACTGATGATGGTGATGATAATGATGACTGATGATGATGATGGTGGTGATGACTGATGATGATCGTGATGATCATGATGATGACAATGATCTGATGGTGATGATGATGGTGACTGATGATGGTGGTGATGATGACTGATGACAATGATGATGACTGATGGTGATGATGATGGTGATGATGATGGTGATGATGATGACTGATAATGATAGTGATGATGATGATGACTGATGATGACAACAACGATGCTGATGGTGATGATGATGATGATGATGACTGATGACTGATGATGATGGTGGTGATGATGATGATGACAACGATGGTGGTGGTGGTGCATGATGACGATGATGATGGCGACGCAGGTCTGATGACAATTTTGATGACGATGAGTATTTATCTAAGCTGCATATGTGCGTTTATTTCACAGAAGACGACGACGACGACGATGATGGTGATGATGATTTTAGAGAATTCACTAAAAATCGACTGCACACACAAGATCTGGAGGAACTAGAAAGTAATCTTGAGGTGATGGATCTCGTTCGTGGAGACAGGTCTACGAGTGAAGGAACAGAATCTAGTGCAAATGACGAAAACATTGATTTAAAAGATTGATTTTTTTGGGGGAACTTAATCCTACGCCATCCAAAACGATACCTTTGTTCAAAAATAAAAAACACAGCTTCTCCCTTGCATGTCGTCAGGCGCAAAGTACGTTTCCTTGGACATCATTGGTGGGTTTCATATCGTGAGAAACTGGGAGCCACATTCAAGGAATGTATATAACGACCATGTTTCGTTCTTTTCTTATGACTGACAGTCAACAACACTCAGCATTATAAGCCTTGTTTTTAGAGCAGCTTTTGTCGACAAAGTTCTCACTTTAAATTTCGAATTTTTCAGCTTGTCCGGTTAGGTTTGTTACTTCATGTATTCCAACATTATGTCCTCCTATCCGGTTTGAGTCCCAGTTTCTCGTGATATGAAACCCGGCAATTCAGAAGGATTAGGCTGACAAGCAGAACTTTAAATCAAAGACACCGTGAAGATTTTCATCATTAATATTAAGACTATTCGAAGCATAATTAAACTTAAGAAATCTACTGCATACTTGGTGCATCTTGCTATGTGATGTAACATAACATTTCTCAGCTGGGCATTTGATCTATACATTTTGTCACGCATGTCTCGTATAGATTATAAATGGACCTGGCTTCTAAAGCCTGGCAAATGTCAGAAATTGACTTGAGGATAGGTACGTAGCTTTCCGATTTTCCTGTACCAAATTTTTTTCCCGTTTAATCTAGTCAATAAAGTTAGCCTGGAGTGTCGGCGGTCTAAGGATGTCTGATCAGTGAGACATGCATGCACAGTGTATAAGACCTCCCTGTGATTCCCGCTCTAACTAATAAAACTACGAAATCTAAGATTAGTTGGATTTCTTTCGCTTTTGTTATCAGTGTAGAATAGACCAAATCACCTCGGACGTAATATAATGTTATACCCATTTCAGATCACATGTCATTCCCTTGAGAAAACGATTCTTTGTCTCTTGGTAACCGCGCTTGAGAAGACATGTTAATATGAGAATCATTCTCAAGGGAATGACACGCCCAAGGTGATTAGGTCTATTGACTTGGTTCGTATTCCTGTTGCTATCCAAATTGGTTAGCCTCGTTTTTGTGTAAAATATTCACGCGTTTCAATGAAGGTCCGTGGAATTTCAAAGTGTTTGTATTGTTAAAGTCGTGCATTCTTTGATCTATCGTTGGTATTTATGCATATTTTGACACTGAAATGAGGCTAACCCTGTGGAAATGAGTCTGTAATCAAGAAACACAGCGGTATTCGGCGAATTCGAAAAAGGTCTATTCCTGAGAGGGCTATCGTGTTTAAGTACACAGGCTTTTCGCTTAAGCGAATATGTTTCCTTAGACGTAGCTGTAGGTAAAAGTCTATGGAGACGATTTTCATCGTCATTTAAGATTGATTTAAATGTCTTATTACATGCAGTTTGATTATAATCTATTATATAGTGGGAATCCCCGCTCTACTTAGAGCTTCAGAGTATTCAATACTTGTGTAAATAGTGGCAAGAGCCCCCTTCTGTACACGCTCTAAATCATTCTTTAAGTACACGGGAAGAGCGTAATGAAACACTGGTACGGCGTAACTTAAAATTGATCTAATACATATACAATAGAACAATATAAGTTCGTTGCATCGTAATCTAGCGCGCTTTAACTGTACTAAAAAATACAAGCGCTTTGAAGCCTTCTTTATATTACTTGGCTGATATGTTCGTTCCAAGTTAGATCATTTGAAATTGCGACGCCTAATAACTTCGCGCTAGAAACACACTCCAAAATTTTCCCATTTACAATAATGGGTCGAAGATTGTGCTCTTTCTTAGCGAAAGAAATTCTTAGCTCTTTACATTTATCACTATTTAACTGAACTCTGTTGTATGAGGACCACTCTACTACACGATCAGCTATAAGTTGTGAAAGACTTTGTTTTCCTTTGGAAATGATCTCAGAGGTTGTTGTATCATCAACATATTTCCACATTTCTGCATTAACTAAGTCATCGCTTAATTGTAAATCATTTATAAGAACAAGAAAAAGCCATGGACCTAGTTTTGTTCTCTGAGGGACTCCAGATGGTACTGATCCCCATTCGGAGAAGCAACCCTCAGCGAGTTTAACGCGCTGGAACGATGTGATAAGAAATCAATAATCCAGTTGACTACTGGGATAGGAATATTTAATTCACTTAGCTTTGTTACTAAGATCCTATGGTCAATCAAATCAAACGCTTTTTGACCCCGTCGAGCCGGGGTCCAGTCTCCACTCTTTTAGGACTTTTTAGGAGGAGTGAAATAACAGAACACAAAACTCAGAAAGCCGTAA
Organism: Stichodactyla helianthus; assembly: GCA_015163945.2. Taxonomy (NCBI): domain Eukaryota; kingdom Metazoa; phylum Cnidaria; class Anthozoa; order Actiniaria; family Stichodactylidae; genus Stichodactyla; species Stichodactyla helianthus. The sequence goes on along the minus strand of WUAP02190108.1, from coordinate 2,034 downwards.
AACTTTGCCAGATAACTAAAGTACAACACGATTAACACAATGGAATTTATTTGCCGTGACTACACAAACCGTCAAAGAAACCTTTACCAAGTTAGGCCCGTTTCAGACGTCGAACTTTCCATGAGCCGAACCTAATTACATCAAAGAAGACCGCCTAATTATCCATTGTATTCAGTGAGTTCGGCTCACGGAAAGTTCGACGTCTGAAACGGGCCTTACACAGGTTCCTTGATAAGAAAGGAATGTAGTATAGCTATCCTTGTTGGCACGCTTCGAGTCAAAAAAAAAAAAAACAAAAACAAAAACAAAAAACACTGAATTGACGCTTTTTTTTTTTTTTTTTTTTTTTCCCCGATTACTCTTTGTAGAGCTATACCTGAAAGGTCCTTCGGAAAACAACACTGACACCCAGAAAGCATAAAAAAGTCGTCTATCGATTTCAAATAGACCTTTTTCGAATTTGCCAAATACCGCTGTATTTCTTGATTATGACTAATTTCAGAGATAGATCGAAGAATGCACGTCTTTAACAATGCAAACGCTCCACGGATCTTCATTGAAACGCGTGAATATTCTACTCAAAAACAAGGCTAACCCTGTATAGCGGAGAACTCGAAACTGGAGTTATCCATATCAATACCGGCGAAAACAATGTACCAGATAGACTCGATTATTTTTCAACCACAGCGCAAGAGAAGCGACTAGGCACGAGTCTGGTCGAGACCTGAGCGTAGCCTGCTCGTTGAACAAACGCAGGCTATCTGTGCGTGGTCCACCCGTGAACATGCAGCGGCGACGTTCTGTTGCGACATCAAAGTTCAAAGTTCCTCCCGCCTACTGATGTGTTATTCGAGGAATATGATTGGATGTAAGGAAATATAGTGACAGCTAATTGACAAGCACAGCAAATATTATGGGCTGGCAAACCGAATGCAGTAACATTTCGGCCTGAGGGCCGAAATAAAAACTACAATGAACCTGATGATTCATGGTTCCGACTCAACTTAGTTACCGTTGCTAAGTCTAACAAGCTTAACAAATTAGCCAGAATATCTCAGCATTTAAAACTTTGATCGCGGAAAAGTTATTATACACGGTCCGTGCATGATTCCGCCATTCCTTTTTTCTCTTTTTTCGACAAATCGACTAAAGCAAAAACGGTGGTCAGACGAGTCTTTTATTGATATCGGTTTTCTTCGATTTTTGGTTTTTGTTTATAGCACAGAGATATAGTGAAAGTGGTTTTATAAAAATTAAATACTCACTTTTTGCAAAATATTAATAATGACAAAAATTGTTTTAGTCCTCTTTTTGTTCAAATAGACATTTTTGAGGCCACGAAGACCGCCATTTTAGCACGTATCAGGCATCGTTTACCACAATATAATACGATGAATCTAGAATATCTTGTATCAGAGCATTTTATACGGAATATGATGGAAAGTAGTATGTCTCACAAAGATATTAGCAGTTATATAAAGGCCTTATTTCCAGCTGGGCAAATAGGAATATTTTCACGAAGTGTGGAGAGATTGTACGTCTCACAACATACATTACAGGAATAAGAATATTTCAACTCAGGAAGTGAATGAAATCGTGAACAAAGCAGTAAAGGAGGTATGTGCATTCTTTTTGTTGTTGTTGTTGTTGTTGTTGTTGTTATTGACTTTCCAAATGCAATATTACTTATACTTAAAATTGCTTTAATTTTAAGATTTAACATCTAAAATTAGAATTGAGTCACACAAAAACTAAGAATCAAGGACTAAGCAAGAAAACCGATATCAATAAAATACTCGTCTGACCACCGTTTTTGCTTTATTCGATTTGTCGAAACTAAGAGAAAAAGGAATGGCGGAATCATGCACGGACCATACACCTATTTCAAAAATCGTTGTCGCAGCTGAAGCAACAGTCAACACTCCAAGGCCGCAAAGGATTTCGATAATTTTACTCGTAAATCATGTTTGCAATACTGGTATTTTCCAAAATATTCGGTTTAACACCTGAACTACCACTGCAGCTTGCCAGAAA
>WUAP02189997.1:0-21967 GCA_015163945.2 Stichodactyla helianthus | reverse complement strand
AGTCAATCGCCTTGATACCGGCAACGATCAACAAACTCGAAAATACTGAAATTATTCAAGTCATGCTGTTGCTATGTTACATCAGCACAGCTTGCAACATAAACGTCTATAAATCCCCTAGATAACATATTAGAAGCTGAATCGTTGGCGGATACAAAAGGAAATAGTAGAAATTCAAACACGAATTCCCATTATGCTTAGACTAATATTTTGTAAAATCCTATTGCAAGATGACTGGTTAAAAAAGAAAAAAAAAAAGTATAATTTAGCGCGATTTTCGTTTATACCATTTATATATGATTTCACACATCTTATCTTTGGATTCTACTACATTTCACCTAATATAAAACATATACTGACACGACATGTTATCACCACATCCAAAACTCGTGAAGTGGACATGTTGTATAAATTATTATAACACTATAAATTCCATTACTAGCAGTGCCACATGCGCTTTATAAGCGCTATTTTTTTTTTATTTGGTGTATGCTCTCTTTGTAAATTTGAAAGCGAAGATGAAAAATACTTTCTTCTTAAATGTCCTCACTATGCTACAAAAAGAAAAGAAATACTTCAAAAGATAAACATTGTTACAAATAGAAAAATAGATGAATCCGAGTTTGTTGTTCGGACATTCTGAATTCCATTGGGAAAACTACCCATTGTTTGAGTGGTCACTCAAGTACAGCCGGGATCGGTGAATTTCTAAACGAGGACGAGAAATTTAACATTCTTATTAATCCAAATGAAATAACACAAACTGACAAAAAATCGTTGCGAAACGGCACATTTATGAATGTCTGGAAGGAAGAAAAGCAATGATATTATAGACAAAATATTGACTTAACATGAGATATGTAATCTGAAAATGAACAAAATATGAAAACTTTGTTGTAACAAAAATTGTTAGTAGAATACCAGTACAACATCATCATAAATATTGATATTTATATAATCAGATAATTTACATATTTTACAGACTGAGTAACTTTATTAGCACTTATTTTTTTTCTCAAGAACTGTCAGGTACACGGAAGCTAATAAAATTCTTGTCTTGTCTTGTCTATGTATATCCTCTTAGCTCTTAGTCTTTTAACTTCTTGTCTTTCAGCTTCGAGTCTTCTCAGCTAATTTCAAGTCTTTTTAACTTCTCAGTTAATTTCCAACCTTTCTCCTTGATTAGCTGACTCACTACTCTGCTTCTCTTGAAAGACCCACTGATGGGTTTCAGTGGTGAAACGGAAATAACTGTCTCGTACTCTCGAGCTTGTGCGACTACCTTAAGTTTGACGACCAACATTCAACGAACTGGGCTTATTTAAGGCGTTTTTTTTTTTTTTTTTTTTTTTTTTTTTGAATAAATTACAAAAAGATCACGAGAAGCGCGCATAAACAAAATATAATTACAATCATTATACTTTTAAACAAAAGATGGTCAAAGAAAAGAATATAATTGCGAGCCATCAGGCGAGCAGCAACACTAATCTTGGGCTCCCTGTGTGCCATATGCCATAAAAAATCTCGATGTAAAGTTCTTCCATTTGGTCCCCCCGCGACTGCAATTTCAGGGGCAAGCAGTGTAGTGTGGACTCAGAACGTCATGTTCCTTCTTTCTACCTTGTGCGGGCAGTGGAGTGACGAGCTAAACTCCGAGCTAAACAGGTAGGTTGTTGAAGAACTAAGTAAATGTCTATTGTTTAAATCATCTTTACAACAAAAAAGCTGTGAAGCGAATCTTGCGACTTTTGGTGCAGTTCATGCTTGATCGAGTCGCGTTTGCATTGATGACCTCTGTAAACACCAGTGAGCGAATCCCCGTCGCCTTTCCCATATATTGCAATAAAATTAATGTGAAGTATCTTTCTTATTTTCAGATAACAACAATTTACATAACTTTAAGCCAGTACTAAAGTTATGCGAATGCAGTGCTGGAACACAATATCATGAAATATCTACGGGACTCAGCCATGTTATACATCAGAGTCATAAAGAACAATCTTATTGAATGTTACCAAACAAACAAGATATGGGAAATGTGCATTTTGTCCTTTAATAATTTGTCCTGTTAAACGATATTGTTTACATCCATAATTAACTACCAAGAACTATGGAACTCTTCAAGACTACCTAATCTGTTGATGACAGAATGTATCATTGGACCATGGATTAATTATGTGAAATAATGGAATAGGACGTTTACATGATGGCGTCATTTGACCACTACTACCAGAATGCTTTGTGTATTTTCTTTTATATTCAAATTTGTATTTCCTCGTGTGAATAGTAAGACAATTGGTGCTAATCAACTCAACAAAAGAAACTGTGCAAGGGATTCTGGTAGTAGAGGTTCATGACACAATAAAGCAAATGTCCTATTTATATATATTTATAAATATACCTTTTCAGCGCAAACTCGGAAAATTAATTACAGTACTCTGTTAAAACATATCAAATACTGAAAATGACAAAATTACTTCATTTTAACAAGGAAAAAAATGCCTGTTCCGCAGTTGAATTACTACTTCGGGCAAAAACCCGCATCAAGACTCTTTGCTTGTTTTAGTTTGTTATTCGTAGAGGAGGTAGTACGAAGGAGATTTATAATATCGATTTTAAAGCTGTAAAGCCGAATTATATAGAACGAATTTTTTAGCAAAACATAAGAACAGTCTGAAAGTCATATGGTCTAAATTTCTTTGAAAAAAACTCAGTTAAAGTTATGACATTTGGTCGAGTCAGAACTCCTAACCCCGGTCGGGGTAGCAATGGCGCTCTAATTTTCTTCTCTTGGAGTACGTAGTGCTAACAAGTTGTGCGAGTTCACTTTACGCTGATTGGTAAGTTCCCTCTGAAAGATTTACTAAGTACCTGTTGGAGTCCAACGAATATTTGACTTCCTGTGAAGCTACTACGTTGTAGGAAATCCCGTACGAACCCGATCTTGTTGATCGAGTTGCTGACTCCAAGAACCGCGCCTTCAAGAGCACATGCGTCGATGGTAGCATTCCAACGGGCTGCCGTTAGAAAGAACTTGTAACAAGTATTTCCGTTTTGGTCCCAATCTTCATCTTTACAGTCATCTGCAAAAAATATCGCTCACTGAGATCTGACCCATGGACGTGAGGACGATTCATAAGGCTATTCATAAGTGTCGATTCACAGACGGGCGGGATCAGGAATCAGAGAACGGGGTCCGGAAAAAACCTCTGCGTTAGAGAAACCTCTATGACTAACCAGAGGAGGTCTGGGGGATCCCAAAATAAGGGCGAGGCTACGGTCTCTTACCCCCTAAATCCGCCCATTCATAAATTTAAATGTTTGTTAATGGTAAGTACACGCTCCTACTAACCGAAAGAGCGAGAAAATTTGTAGACGTTGTAGTGACGGATCCAGGATTTTTAAGGCGGGGTGGCTGATTGCTCTTTTTATTAAATTTCACAGATTTTAGCGAAACAACCTGCTTGTAAGAGAAGAAAAATGGGGGTCACCGCATTCCTTTTCGAGATTTTCAGTTCCAAAAATTAGCCGCCATTTTGAATACCGAAGGGAAACTGGGCACGAGCATCCAACCATTATTTAGATTTATTTCTTATTTATTTTTTACTAAAAAGAAGGAAAAAACATTTTCTCGGACGATAGTTGAATATTCTTATATGAACACGGTGGGCCCAAAAGGGGTCAAAAACGATCATGTTGATAAAACTTCTAGGGTTTAAATCCAATAAAAATGAAACTTGGCAACAAGACAGTATAGGCAACAAATCGTTTGTTTTTCTATTTTCGAGTTTTATGATTTTTGGTGGGAAAATGTCATCATGAACAGGCCAACAAATTTTGAAATTCAGAAATGCAAAACTACGATCATTGCATTCAAAACAGCACATAAAATTAGAGATATAGCTGAAAAAATATCTCAGATATCGCTTTTCAATCCAAAGATATCAATTTTTGAAATTTGAAAATCCGCCATTTTGTTTCATTTTGTTTTTTGCGGAGGGGGTTGAGCGCACACACGCAATCACTAATTACAATACCTGTTTCTCTGTAGCAGTAAACATTATATCTTGCGGCGAGTTTGTTTCTCAAAACACCGTTTCCCCGTATACTAGGCGGTCCTGTTCCACCACAACCTGATCGAGTGCGTTGGTTGTAAATAGGATATCTCACTGTTCCATCTATCAGCCAACCATAACTGTAGGACAAGATTTTGTATGAGTGGGAAACAATACGGGAAAATTCGTAGCCATACTGTATAGCCACACACGCTTTACCGTAACAGCAACTACGCACAAAACGCACTCCATGTGAGGGGCTCTTCCGTGAAGCTCGCTCTACACACACTAACACTACATTCAATATTTACAGCCCTCAACATGCATGTTGTTTTATACTGAGGGAGGCATGGGCAAGAATCTAGGACAGTTCAGCGGAAGCATACGCGGGCGCACAATATATCATTATACTTGACTGACAAACCACATAAAGCCTTCTAATGGCTTAAATTTGAAAGTAGAATAAAATTTGAGAAATATTTTGTTATTACAATTATAAAAGATAGGGATTTTTTAAATTTTTTCATAATGAAACCACAGGTAGCCCATGAAAACCTATTTGGGATCCCTGTGGAAAATGGGAATAATGTCATATTTCGACAAATTAATTCATTATTATTATTTTACATAAAACTCTTCTATTCACTAAATAAATGCTGTCAGATCTGTTAAAAGAGTAGAAACGAATAAAAAAAATTTTTTGAGAGCTACAAACTGTTTGAGGTGGCTCCCAGTCTTATTTTCAATATTTTTATTCGTGCTAGAGCCAGTCTTTCAATGGTAACACAAAGCAAAATGGCTGACACAAGGTTGGCTGTGAAACAGGGAAAGAAACCAACAGAATAGGAAGATTTGTGGGCCGGTTTAACACCCGAAACTTGGCCAAAATACCAACTGACACTTGTGTAAACTACATGAAGTTTGAAAAGATTTTGCCGAACGAATTTAATGTTTTATTTGATGTAAACTACATGGAACTCTTGTTGATTTATCGAACTTTGAAGCTGGACGTGCAGACGCTGTTCGCCAATTAATGGGCAATAACTTTTTGGCAAAATATCTTGGATACCTCTCAGTATTTATGCTAATTGACAGACTATAATGGGGTTTGAAAATCGTCTATTTTGGAGGAGTTTTGCCGAAGGATTATCACTTGAAGCAACATAACCTTCACATAATGATGTAGAAATTATGTTCATACGTTCATACACATTTCTAGACGTGCAGACCAAGGGGAAAGTTATTCGGAGGTACGTAGATTTGAATATTATTATTTTCCCACACAGTTCTTTATAAAGACGCCATATTGAAACTTGTAAACAATCGATTACGGCGCATTATTACTCGGCGGCCATGTTGTACTAGATTCTTGCCCATGAAAACCGGAGAACCCGGAGAAAACTCTCGTGGCAAGGAAGGCAACACATGAAGCAAATTCAACTAACTTGTTGCGTCCGCGGGGTTCGAACCAGCGACTCGAACCGTTAGACTCACAGCACAATCGTGATAAGCAACGCCATTGCCAGTCTTTTCAGAGGTTTCTAAAAATGTGAATACCTCTGAGAGTGAACTGAAAAACCTTGACACAGCATACCTGCAAGAGTCGAATCCAGTTCTCCATGCATCCTCTAATTGTTTCAAGCTTGACATCTGAGCATCGTAAATAGCACAAGCTCGCTCTGCTTCGTAGTAGTTCATAGGGTAACTTAAACCTTTGATATTCAAGCGAAAAACATTACGAAACGTCCCTCCTTTCATTAGCAAAGAACGTTCTGTGAAGAAAATGTCAAGAATAATTTCAATGTTTGCTGAACTCTTTTGGAAGAATTAACTGATTACCAAGGCTTAGTTTGGTTTTATACGGAATTGGCTATTCGAGAAATGTGGAAAATCCCCGCGTGTTAAATTTATAGGTCACTTATGAGAGAAGTTTCAAATTTCAACGCCCACTTCCCCCTCCCCCTCCCCCCCAACCAAACGTGTTTCAGGACCTCTTTTGAAATATTTGAATATTTCAAACCCCCGCCCGAATTTTCAACCACCTCCCGTAAACAAACAAAAATATTTTCTGATCGATTATACTGGAAACTTAATGTGCCTGAGAAATAAACATATGAATCAGTATGATGCAAAGTCGTATGATGCCCTTAGGGACCGGTCACTATTTATGGCCGGGGGGGGGGGGGACGGAGAATCTTTGACACCATAACACTGTTATTTTTAGGGAGTTGAAATGACTCCGGCAACAGAGTTAAAGTAACTCCTACTAGTAGAGTTAAATTGTGGAGTTGTTTTAACCATGATTTTGGAGTTAAAATAACTCGTTTTGGGAGTTAAAATTAAGAGAGTACAAATAACTCTAATATTAGAGTTCAGTTAACTCCTATCAGGTTTAAAGTAACTCCTATGAAGGAGTTATTGCAACTCCAAAAATGGAGTTAGAGCATCAGGAGTTGAAATAACTAAAAAAAAAAAAACGGATTATCCTGGACCTTTTTTTTAAACTCCATTTTTAGAGTTAAATCAACTCCAAAAAAATAACAGTGAAAAAGTATCTGATCCCCTCCCGAGACACCATGGGACTTAAATGATGCGCCCTCATTTCTGACAAATGTGACATTTATGTAATCCACCTTACTGTCTGTCTTTCTTGTGCTGATTTCCCTCACGCTCGCACGTTGCAAAATCTTGTGAGCCCTGCTAAATCCTCCGAATCCACACCCCCCCCCCCCAGATCAAAAAGGCCATAAATAATCACCGGTCCCTTAAGTTTCCAGTGAATAAATTCTGGTTTTCTTCGTGGGGTCCGTACAAATCATTGAGCAATATTGAACACCCGGACTTACCGATTGTGCAATGGTGGTCAAGATATGGTACACCTGGAATCTGAATCGAGCAGTTACAACGATACGTGCCGTCAGCCATGTTTGGAATACAGGTTCCTCCATTCAAGCAAGGATTCGAGAAACATGGTTCCTTCAAGTAAATACCAAAACAGAAAATCAAAGTGTGTTTGAAAAGCATCTTCAGCCGGTCCAGCCAGAGTCTATGACCGCGGCACGCGGCTCACGTCGAGAGCACGGTAGGAAACCGACGACATTGATCAATGCAGTGCATGCGAAATTTTTAATACAAAAATGGACATTGAAATTGAGCAAATCCACTTGGGCGTATTTGTTCTCAAATTTCAGATGTCATTTCACAAGTCATTCCCTTGGGTTTTATTTCTTTGTTTCTCGGTAGCGCTTGAGAAGATACGTTAATAGCTGGACGTAGTGCTTATAATCATTGTCATTGTGATGTTAATGTTTTGTCGCATTGCTTTGTTGAATGATCCAATAGATTTTTGGTGGCAATTTAAATGGCAATTAATTGACCAATTGGGCCCTAGCCGTCAAGTGATATAAATTGTAAAAAAGTTCGGACATTGTTGTCTGACTGCCGTTAAAGTGTGCTAACTTTTGAACGAATTATCGACTTGAATTATAAATTTGTCTCTCTAAATATAACCAAAATCTTGTTATTTAACCCTAATTCAAAATGTCCTTGTTCTTTTAAAGGAGAAAAACTTATCAAAACATGTTGAAAATTTATTCAAAAGTTAGTGCATTCGTACGGCAGTCAGACAACAATGTCCGAACATTCTCGTGACCGTAAAACAAATGTAACACAAATTACACCACGTGATGGCTAGGGGTCAATCGGTAAAACAAAATACGTCATCGTACGCCCACTTATAGGAACATTAAGATTGAGGTTTTTCCTGATTGCCCGCGAACATCAAACGTCAAGATGTCACGTGACCTCATGCCTGCCGTCAGGTTGTCCTTTGAAAATAACAGATATCAAATGTCTTACCTTACGCGGTTTTTGTTTTCTTTTAGTTCCCTTTTCTTTGGCCAAAAAACGAATCAAGACACGTTTGGTAGAAGTGTTAACATTAATCTTAATGTACAAAACCATAAATACGGCAAACGCGCGAACCTTAGGTCCCTAATATGTATGACCCTCAAACAGCAAAGAATCTTATTCCCAAGAGAGTGATACGTGGTCTGAAATGGGACAACATTATCAGCCAGGTTTGGAATACAAGTTCCTTCATTCAAGCAAGGATTCGAAGAACATGGTTTCTAAGGCAAAAATGAAAAAAGGAGCGTCGGGCGAATCCAGAACTGAAACTAGATCTGGAATACCATGTTCGTTGTCTCGTTGTGATGCTAATAAGTCACGTGGTTTCTGAGGGGGCAAACAACTTAAAATTGGGGATCGATTTCAACCGCCCCATAACATACTTTCGCACTTAGATAATATTTGTCAAAAAATAAAAATAATAATAAATTAATAATAATAAAAAGAATTTGGTATTTGAAATTTGAAATTTGAAATCTGCCGAGTTTTGTCAAAATCAGTTATTCCAATGTTTGCTCCCTGGAAGACCTCATAGCTAATTTGCATTACAATGTGAAAACCATCATGGCGGCTATCGTGAATACGGTCTATTGTTTCCGTGGGTTTTAATTCATGTATTAGCCAATCAGGAAAATGTGGACTGAGTTGGATTCGCCCGAAGTGCCCTTTGTTCACGGAAGCTGCCGGGTTTGGGAGCGAGAATGCTTGATTTCCATGAAAAGTGTCACACATAGCGGCGACGTAAAGGACAATGTGCTCGGAACTGAGCAAAGCCACCTGTCCAAAATATATAGATGCACTTGATATGTTCCAACAACGAAACTAATGGAATAAAACAAAATTAGATTGATTCCAAAAAATCAACAAAGGAATGAAATCCTCAGTTCAGTGTACAAAGCCGAATCATCAGCTAAAAAAGTACCTTTGAATAAGGAAACTTCGGCTTTCTAGTTTTCAAAACAATAGATCACTTGAAGTGGTCGTACGGTAAGACACACTTTACATGTTTGAAATATTAATGCTTATGAGCTAGAATAAAACATTAAATTTTTAACGCAAATAAATTCATTGAATAATATATTGGTAAAATAGGTAATCGCCGACTCTAAAGTAGATTTCTTAATAAAGTAGGTGAAAGTAATGCCCACGAATTGATATTGAAAAATATTTAAATGATTCTCACTTCCATTTTAGATTAGTATATTATAAAACGTACATGGAAGTCTCAGTTCCATTCATCGGCAGGTGTTTCTGAGAAATCGCATATCAAAAAACAAAGATCGAGAAAAGAAACGAAATATATTTATATTAAAGTTTTCAGTCCAGCTTACAATTATTCAAATACAAACATCCATTCGTATTTTTCACATCAGTTCCTGAGAATACTTACAGCAAGTCCATAGAAGTCAAACCCTTTCCGCTTCTTCACATTGAATGGTTTCAGCAAACTCGTCGAGTTATTCAGCTCACATTCTAAACTCGTTTGGTTTGAGGAATTCCTGCCCACGTTGATAGACAAACAGGATCTGTGGTCTAAACACAGTAGCTGACATGACGAGATATCGGGAATATTCGAGTGGACTGTTATGGAACTATTGACAAGAGCTGTGTCAGGTTTGTGGAAGAAGTTCATGAACTTGAATCCAAGCTGGTCTCTCGATACTATTTTGTACTCAGCATCTACTAGTCCTGATCTGAGCAAGATCGTCAAGACGAACCATGAGATAGGCGAGACTGACTTCATTACTTCGTTTTTGTCGAAATGCTGGCGCTATCCTGAATTCTATGTTCAACAGCCAAATCAGTTCTGAATCTTTTGCATGCCAAGAAAGCAGACTATATATCTCAGTATATGATCTATAGTTAAAACTACATGATAAATTATTCAATATTTATTGGAAAAGCTAGCAACTAAAATTGCTCATTAAGTTAAATTGATCACTGGTAAGGGGGGAGGGTTTTTTAGAGGGAATGAAAAAACACAGGGTGAACTAAAATTCGGATCCCTAAAAATCAGTTCAGGATGCGATAAAATCTTTTCACAATGACGGAAGGAAGTGGAGAAACGTAGTTTATTTCTTTTGCTTTACAAATTCTCCTGCCCACCCCTGCTTGGAATCATCAGTATAAACCATCTAACCCACGTAGGACTCGATGGCACTGCTTGTCTTGGCTATTGAACTTTAAACAAAAAATCTCGTGGTCTGAATTGGGAAAACATTATACGCCCAAGCTAGAAAGCTCCACTGGACTCAGGGTGCATTGGCACCTCTACGCACTAGTGTAGAGATAAAAACAATCTAGCGGGAAATATTATGCAAAATTAGTATATACCAATTTTACAATCTCATAAGATCGACCGATTCTACTGGCTCGCTATCTCGAAATATTGAGCCATGTCTACTTCCCAAACTCGGAATATAGCTTCTCTCAAAAAATTAATTTGTATTTTTACTCAAAATCCCCCCCCCCCCCCAGTATCCTACAGTTGGGTTGATATATTCTAAAACAATTATTCTCTTTAAGTATTCGCAAACCTAATTTAGATGGAAAATCAATGTAAAACAATTAGCTACAACATCCGTACATAAAACTAGATTATCTTTTGCCTTTTCACGAGTCGCTTGTATACACGCTATCGACCAATGATGAGTCGTTCATACCGATATAATGGCTGGTTAATCTGCTGTTGTTGACATTGTTGTCTTTTAATCGCAAGCAACATTCACGGATGATCAGTACTTTTATGGCACAAACCAGTTTTGGTTTGATACAATTCGATACACGAGTATTGTGAAAAGTTACAATGTTTACTCAACAAACAAAGCTTCATTTAGCAATTTTCTAAACTCTTGCTTTCAGAATCATTTCAGTTAGAACAGCATTATACGAAGATAAAGGAGACGAATATAACACTGTCCCTCCCGGCCTTACCCAGGTTATCTTCTGTTTTATAGGGAACTTGTAATATTTTTAGCATTGTTAATAGGACGTTTGCATGATGGCGTCATTTGACCACTACTACCAGAATGCTTCGCGTATTTTCTTTCATATTCAAATTTGTATTTCCTCATGAGAATAGTAAGACAATTGGTGCTAATCAACTCAACAAAAGAAAGTGTGCAAGGGATTCTGGTAGTAGAGGTCAATGACGCAATAAAGCAAATGTCCGATACTAATGATTATATATTATTTTTTGTTTCCACAGACTTGTTGGCAAGCTCGTAGTTGAAGACTGCTCTTTTCTAGTTATATACGTTTATATAGTCGTGATATATTTAGGTTATACTTGAAAACAGTCGCCTCATAAATTAAGGAAAACTTGTATAATAATTAACTGATAATTAACTGATGACATTAATTAACTAGTGATCTGAAAACAGTCTGATGTCGTGGTTTGTAATAAAACTGTCTAAATGTGCTGTCAGATGACCAGTCTGCGAGACGCAAAATTTCCTCTAAAGAAATCCCAACATTAAAGGCAGCTGAAGCAGCAGCTCCCCTAACTGAATGAGCTTTTAATATATTTGTGTCAATTCTCGCTTTTGCCAAAAGATCTTTCACCCACCTACTTAATGATTGCGAGGTGATAGGTATATGTGGTTTAATATATGATAGTAACAATTTGTTAGGTTGCCTAGGATTTTGAGTACGAAGTTGAGCAGTGCACTTCTCATACTCTTTGAGGCATTCAACAACACAAAGCCTAGGGTTATCTGGGAAGCTAGCATGAAACGAGCTTTTCAGGTTCTGTCCAACTCTGTATTTTCGGTTTTTAATTCGGGCAGTTGGAAAGTCACCCCTTCAGGAGAGAAGTACCGATATCTAAGATCATGGGCAACCACTTTTGAGACTCTTTCCATTGCAGTAAGTACAAGGAGAAAGCCTAACCTCTGGGATAATTCTTTCAAAGAAAGAGTCTCAATGGGTCCTAATCTATCAATAAATGAAAGGACTATGTCCACATCCCATGTAGAAGAATAACGGGGTAGAGGTGGTCTTAAATTGTAAGCACCTTTCAACAGTTGTATTACTAATGGGTGTTCTCCCACACGAAAGTTGTCAACTCTAGCGTGAGCACTAGAGATGGCAAAACGGTAAACATTAAGGGTTCGGTAAGCTTTACCAGCATTAAACTCAACTGTTAGAAACTCTAAGAGAGACTCTATTGGTGCACGAACTGAACTAATTTTCCGTTCACAACACCAGCTGTCCCATTTGCCCCAAGCTGATGCATAGGTTGTATTGGTGCTTCTTCTCCAGGCTGATACAAGCAAGTCTTAAGCTTGCTGTGAAATACCTGTTTCTGTGTATGCTTGGCTGACAGTAGCCAGTCCTCAAGTTGAAGACTTGTAAGGGGGTGAGGCTTCCTTTGACGCATCAACAGGCCTGGTTGTTGAGGAAGAAGTATAGGGACAATGCATGTCTCCAAGAGAAGGGGTACCAGGGTTGGGACTGCCATATTGGTGCCACTAGAACCAGAAATGGGACATTCTGATCCAGAAGTTTCCTGAGACACCTGACTACTAATGCAAAGGGAAGAAAGGTATAACCCTTCACCCTTCCCCAGTCCTGGGAGAAGGCATTGATTGCTTCCGCTTGTGGGTCTGGCCTCCAGCTGTAAAACCGTGAGAGTTGGGCTATTAGACGAGATGCAAAAAGATCGACTTCTAATGGACCCAAAAGCCGATTTAGTTTTGCACAAACTGATGGGTTTAATTTCCAATCGTGATGATCTAACATAACCCTTGACTCCTTGTCTGCTCGAACATTGAGAGACCCTGGAAGGTATTTTGACTCTACGTGGATTTGTCTTTCAGGCACCACTCCAATAGGTCTACAGCTAAGCGGGCCAAGACGGGGGACTTTGTTCCCCCCATCTTGTTTATGTATTGAGCGGCAGAGATATTGTCCATTAGTAGCCAAACTTTCATTTGGGCTTTGCCTTTTGTAAAGGTTTTGATGGCAAATTCTCCTACTAGGAGTTCTAGAGAGTTTAATATATGTAAGAGGTTCTCTCCTTGTGACCAATGACCCCCAGTTAAAACCCCCATGCAATACGCGCCCCAATGTTTTCGAGATGCATCCGTTTCTATCACTATGTCTGGTTCCCCTGATACTAGACTCTTTCCGTTCCAGGCGTCCAGGTTGTCCCTCCACCAAACTAGCTCCAGTCTATGGCCTGGGGAGAAAGTTGAATCATAGTTTCGTATGTCTGATGACATGCGAATGCACTGTTTTTGTCCGCTTGCAAGTGGCGAATGTGAAGGGGCCCTGGAAAGACAGCTTGAAAGGTAGAGGTAAGTTGACCTACCACCTTTTCTAGCTGCCGTACAGTTACTTGAGAGGAGTTCACTAAATTCTGGCACTCCTTTCTTACTCTCCTGACCTTGTCTCTTGGAAGTGCATTTGAGTTATGGTCTGAGAGCGACCAGATAGCCTAAAAACTCCTTTCTTGTGTCGGGTATTAGGCAAGACTTCTCTTAATTTATCATGAAACCTAAGCTTTCTAGAGGGTCCAATACTGTTGAGGCATGTTGGCTGGCTAGGTCCCGAGACTGACCCATGATAAGTAGATCGTCTAGATAAAATATGAGTCTGATGCTCGTATGTCTCAACAGTGCTACTACTGGCTTCATGACATTGGTGAACACCCTGGGTGCACTTGCCAAACCGAACGGAAGACAAGCAAACTCGTACAGGGTTTCTCTCCAGAGAAATCTTACAAATCTCTGATCTTCCTGACACAAGGGGATTATGAAATAGGCATCTTTCAAGTCTAATTTGATCATAAAATCTCCTTTTCTTAGAAGTTCTCTCAACATATGGATCCCTTCCGTTTTGAAGTGCTCGTAGGGAATGAAGGCATTCAGAGGTCGTAGATTGACTACTGGCCTCTGACCACCCCCCTTTTTTGGGGACTAGAAAAATTGTGCTTACAAACCCCTGTTCCCTTACTGTTGGTGGAAATATGTGAATTGCCCCTTTTGATAACAACTGCTGGATTTCTAGATCTATCAGTTCTGTACTGATTTTCGTCTGAGTGACTGACAGACAGAGGGACTTTGTTTTGAAATGGAGTACTTAAAAACTCTACACGAATACCCTGAATGGCTTCTAGCACCCATGGGTCTGAGGTGATATGCCTCCAATTTGGGGGGCAATGTCCTAAACGTCGTGCTAATGGTAGGTGGTTTACATCTATAAGTTTTAAATTTAAATTGATACCTAGTAACAGATGTGGAGGTCTCCCTATTAAGCATTTGGTGTCGGGGATGTTTGCGGGTGGAATCCCCTTGAACATCTCCCGAGACCCCTGAGTGGGTTGTTGGTGTAACTGTTATTGTTAGTTCTGAAATAGTTGGAGCCTCGGTTGGCACCACCCCAACGGCTCTCTCTCTTCCTGTACTGAGTGGTGCAGCCTCGAAAAACTGTGTTGGCTTGTTTCCCACTGACGAGGCCTGGATCAGAGTTTTTGCAGTTTCTGAACGTGCCTTACTTCGTGCTTCAAACCCATCTCCAAAGAGATGTTTGCCTGCATTGGGGAACTCTTCAGATGCCAAAGATGCGAGTGTTCCTTTAGCGTTGACTTTCAGTAAAACAGCTGTACGTCTGTCTTTGGAAAGCAGTGCTGAGGAATTGCCAAGTAATCTTACTGCATTGGATACTATTGAACCCATTTCGTTTAGCTGAGCATAAGACAAAGTTATTTCGCTCTCAGGTTCACCCTCTGCAAGCATACCATATATCTTTTCAAACAGTATACTCATAGGACCTACTGTATCTAGAAGACGGTCCTGCACAAACTTTTTCTCTTTGTCAACTGCCTTAATCCCTGGTACCAAAGAAGACAAGTATGTATCAAGAATAGGTGTATAAATTGCTTCTACATTCGGGCGAGGGTATTTTCTACAAATAGACTTTCGTTCAAAAGCCGGCAAAGGCTTATGTAGCGTTCCTAGGAAGGAAGATAGTTTTTCTGATGCCTGCCAACGCGAGGCTGAATGGCTAAATTCATCATCGTCCTCAAGACTCGTATCGTGTGAGTAATTGCCATCATATCCCTGGTTCACTTGCTCAGGGTTTATTTTTTCCACGTTCTTCGAGTGGATATCTGACCCTCTTGGCCTTTTAGTCGCCGGGAGATCTATATTTGATGCCGTGCTGTTGAGCCTTGAGCGCTCTGGTCACCGGGCTCGAAGTAGCCCTTGACAAAATTGCATTTTAAAGCATTCTTAACGCTTCAGAATCATCCGAAATCTGGCTTACCAGTTGCTTTACTTGCAAACTACTTGAATTACTTCGCTGAGCTGTAGATGGTTCATCGATGGGCTCTGAAACGCCCGGATTCTCTTCACAGAATTTGCGAGGCTTCATTTTCACTCAGAGCGAAATAAAATGGCGTGGAGCAGAAGAGGCCGCGGTGGCTTATGGGATACATCATTTGTTTTAATTATGTTAATTTATGCTTTTAATCGCTGTATTTGATTTGTTCAGAACGAAATAAAGTTGGTTACACATTGTTATATGAGGCGACTGTTCTGAAGTATAATTCGTATTTCTCTAGTATGTATTTTTGGAAAAAACTGTAAATAACTTAATGATCACATAACCAGCCTTCATTAGCTTTATGCTATTTGTAATTTTTGATCTTATGTTTAATAAACTGTGACTATGACTATGACTGGTCTTACGTCACCGGTATCATAACTGGTTATATCTAGTTTTACCTTGTACAAACCGGCTATGTGACGTGATACACCGAATGCCAATATGGCGTCCAATTAGAATTGTTATTGTTCTAGACTCACTAGCCTCGTGCTCAAGTCGAAAAACAAAAGCTTTTTCACATATATGAAAGGCTAGTGAGTCCAGAACAATGGCAATTCTAATTGGACGCCATATTGGCATTCGGTGTATGCTGTAGCTGAATATGAGCTGCTAGTTGGTAGTAAGTCGGTCTCGTGAATTGGTAATCATCACCTTAGTCCATCAAGATCAAATAAAAGCATCGACTAAAGATCCCTCCCGTGTTTTTCTCATCGCGTCGTTTGGCAAAACCTCTATCGAGGAGGAACATCCTCTACTTCCCCCGCGTAACACTGACCTTGGCCAGCAGGATCAATATTTTGTCTCATACTAAGTGTGGTGAAATAGACGTTTTTTTTCAAAAATGGCGGAGGTCACATGGAAACGAGGCTGGTAATATTTGTAAATCAGGGTTCATACAGGATCCTCTGTGAGAATTTTCAAAACTTTTCGAAAACTTTCCAA
Organism: Stichodactyla helianthus; assembly: GCA_015163945.2. Taxonomy (NCBI): domain Eukaryota; kingdom Metazoa; phylum Cnidaria; class Anthozoa; order Actiniaria; family Stichodactylidae; genus Stichodactyla; species Stichodactyla helianthus. The sequence goes on along the minus strand of WUAP02189997.1, from coordinate 5,729 downwards.
AGACCTTCCACTCAAATTTCCAAAACCACACAAAGCACAAAAATAAAGCATGGGTATGAAACAATTAAAATACATTTACCAATGCAAAACGATAAGTACACCACACGTACAGTGCTAACAGAAAAATCTTGGGCGCTTTACAACAAAAACAATTCTTTGCAAGGTATAAGCTGGACAAGCTACAAAAAATCCATAACTTTTCCATAGCCTAGCGGACCAAAAATCAATTTTTCAAAACCTTCAAGGTCCTGGAAAAATGCATTATCAATTTCCAAAACTTTCCAAGACTTTCCAAAACCCGTACGAACCCTGGTAAATAAACCTGAAACCCAAACGGCCAAAAGACAGAAATCACGAGAAATTTAACGTTTTTGTTTGGCGTTAACCAGATGAGGTTTCAGATTTATTTACAAATACTACCAGCCTCGCTTCCACTGTGACCTCAACGCCATTTTTGAAAAACGTCTATAGATTACTGATTATCAAGTGGATGCTTTTTGAGCACATACTGAGTAACTAAATTCCTAGAATATTTATATCGGGGTATCTTTCAGTAGATTTTTATTTAGGCTTTCATTATGACGTCACAGCTTGTTGAACTATAACAAGAAGAGATCTGGAAAAACTAGTAAGTGACACGCTAGAATATTTAACAATTAGACCCGGAGCCTCAATGATCCCCAATTTACTACGAGTCAATTCATAGGTACACTACTCCATAGTTACTGTATTACGGAATTGAACTCTCATGATTGGTTATTTTCTCGTGATTTTACCGTGATCTTAGCAAGTTCTTAGTGTGCAATTGATTTAATTAGGACACGAAAGATATCTTATCTAATAGCCCAATCATGTAGACGATAATCAAGGGACTTGTTTTTGACACACAAATGGTATTTTCCACTGGTCACTGTCTGGCACGTTGTCAAGGGACCCCATTACTGTATTGACCGTTCCTATTGGTCCAGTTGGCTGGGTTACATTCCAGAGAGAAGACTGGACTGCTCCTCCGTCGATCCACTTCCATGAACCATCAGCACCCTGTAGTAAAAAAGAACGTGAAGGACGTTGGCGGGCAATAATTTGGGTTTATTGAGGGAGGAAAAGCGGAGAAAAACCCTCGAATCAAGAACTTCACTCACATGAAATGCCGAGTCCAGTCCAGGACTCGAACCCGAGACCCCAAAATTTAGAAATATTTCCAATGAATGCTAAATGCAACTAGAATAAAAGATGGTCTTGTTCTAATAATTTTCAGTACTTGGAGTTTACTTTTTCGAAAGTCATGCAGAGACTGTTCATGTCGACTTACCTGACTGAGTCCCACCAGGATTTGTTCACCTGTAAAGTTTTGTCTCTTCAAATAGTCTTGGAGGAACGCCAGCTTCCCCAGTGAATTAAAAACTCCAAGAATAGCACCTTCAAGAGCGCATGCGTGAGCAGCAGCAGCCTGACGAACCTTAGTGTGGAGAAAGAACTTGTAACAAACTTGACCATTCTGGTGCCAATCTTCATCATTCATGCAATCATCTAGAGTAAAAAAAAATCTTAAAGGAGAAAAACACATATTGGATTTCTTTCTTTCTTTCTTTATACGCACTCGGTCATTTTTCCAATAATCCTCGGAGCACGACCATTATCCTATACTTAGTTATGGCGTGTTTTTCGCAGTGTGGCCACAACCTTCCAGAATCTAAAGCTCCATTCACACTAAAGGTTTTGCTCCAGGGGCAGGTTCCCGGGTCATTTTGCGCAACTAGTACACACGAAAGAGCATGCTGCAGGAGCTTGCTACATGGTGTGGTCATGCTCGCTGATATTTAACCAGGGTGCGTGAGCCGGAGGCAAAATTCTGCTCCCACCACAACCTTTTCTACATGAAATCTTTGGTTCACACGAAGGAGCAAAACGAGCCTGAAGCCTTCTCCCGGAGCAAAACCCTTAGTGTGTATAGGCCTTAAAGTGCATTCGCTTTTATCTAAAGCGAATTCCCTGTGGAACTATTTCCATTCTTATTCTGTGCTTAGGGAGAGTGGAAAGAAGCACAAGAGAGAGAAGCAAATATAATTTGCCCCTTTTTCATTTTCAGATTTTCATACTAATACCTGTTTCTCGGTGACAGTAGACGTTGTATCTGGCATTGACTTTATTCCTTTTCCCCGTATTACCACGGATACTTGGTGGGGCTGTCCCTTCACAATTTGGTGATTCGCGTTGATAAAAGATAGGATATCTTGCTGTTCGGTCTATCAACCACCCAAAACTGTGAGAAGATAAATTACAGTTCAAGTGCCCCCCTAGACTACAGTGATGATTTCATTATTCAAAGCTTGAGTTGACTATCCACTTTGAGTTTTCATTAATAAAACGAATACTCCTGAATTCAAAATTAATTCTTTAATTGAATTTTGACGGGGAAATTAAGGTGGCTCTATACAGTTTTCTTAAGCTCCGATCGGCAATATTCAGAGCGCTCAAAAACCAGCTTTCCACCTTTCCAGTCAAACGATTTTCACACATGTGTTCACCAAATGATTGAAGTCATGAAATAATGGGTGTGGCAGGGCAATCGTTATTAATATGCTAATGTTATGGGGAAATCCCTGTTCCGACAAAAAAGACGTTTAATTATTAACAATTTGTTACTGTTAGATTTGTTTAATTGACATGTAATTGATCAAGTTAGTAAGATGAAGGAACGTGGTAGCGTATCAGATGTCAGTTGCATCAGTAGTTCACGAGTTTAAACGCTATTCTGCTAACCTGAACCCTGTTAACGCCACAGAAGTAAGTTATTTGATTTATTTAGTACGTATGCATGAATATTCAGAAAGTAAAAGTTAGTTTCTTATAATCTTGGATATACAATATCGAATAAACAAACGAAGACATAACGAAACATAATTGTAAGAATGAAACAGTGATAGAGAATTAAAGGAAGCCTTCCTAGTTTATACGATTCGTCGTTGTGCGGTCAAGTGAATTTCAAGTGCGATCAAGAGGGTCCTGAAGGGGTAAAATGGGAGCTGGGATTGGCCCTTTTTGGGCTGGGAAAATGGGATTTGATGCACTGGGACTGAGATTTAGCCATTACTGAGATTGGGATTTTTCTAACTCTCTAACTCTAACTCCATAACTTGGACTGAGATTTTTCATAAATAGCACTGGGATTTTGAAAAATTTTGGGCTGGAAAATGGGATTAGGACCCCCCTTCAGGACCCTCGATCAACAGTTTTGGGAGCAGGTCTCGGAAAATCCTCTATAGATTTTTTCTCAACCTCGGATTTTGTATTTTCAGTCAAGGCCTTGCTGTTGAGTGAATTTCAACAAATTAAATCTAGCCGTTTTAAAATTATGGTGCTGCTAAGTTTATTGTTGATTTGTCAGCTTCGACTTAATGCCGTTCACGGAAAGAGCTCTAAATTAAGACATATTAGATATATCACAGTTGTGTTTCACTAGGTAAATCTCTGGTAGCTAGAGTTGCTCTCGGCTCCGCCTATTACTTTACCATCATGCTCCAAACTATCCGCGTGCATCCAGAACTAGATTTACGCACGCTAAACATTGACCATTCCTTAATAAATCTACTGATCCTTTTGAGTTTTCATTCAATTTTTGGACTTTTTATTCCTGAGAGCCTCTGTCGATATCGTGCTTGAATTTTAATATCTCGAACGTGGCCTACTGAAACCATTCATGGAGTCTAGGGGCTCCTTTTGACTGTAATAAAGCCTTTAACACTGGTTCTGCACGTCCTATGACATAGCATACCTGCAAGAGTCGAATCCAGCTCTCCATCCATCCTCTAATTGTTTCAGGCTTGACATCTGAGCACCGTAAATAGCACAAGCTCGCTCTGCTTCGTAGTAGTTCATAGGGTAACGTAAATCTTCGATCCTCAAGAAAAAAACATTACGAAACGTCCCTCCTTTTATTAGCAAAGAACGTTCTGTAAAGAAATTGCCAAGAATAAATATAAATGTTAATTTGAATTGCTGAAAAGACTCAGTACCAAGGCTGATGTTAATTTGATTTGATAAAACGGTTTGTATGGAATTCATCCCTTCTACGTCACCCACAAAACGTCTACCTTTTTGTCTAAATATTTCAATATATTTTACTGAGTTCCTACTGAATAAAATAGACCCTTGGCAGCTAACAGTTATAGGTAATGTTGATTTAGTATATACCAATCTCACAACCTCGTACTAAAATCGAGCGATTCTACTATGGCTTGCTCGGGATATAGCTTCTCAACAAAATCAGTTGTGGCTGATGTAAACAGTCGTTTTGCAACAATAGTACAGATAACAATTACAGTTAAATAAAGTTTATTCTAAATTTTGCTAGTGATACATAAATTCTTCAAGAAAAAATAGTGCAATAAATTTGTATTTTTACTCAACGAATTGTTTTTTTTCCTAGAATCCTTGTGTTGGGTTGTGAAGTTGGTATACAGTAAAACAATTATTCTCTTTACTGTCGGTGAATAGCGGTTTTAGGAATATTTACCTACAGTTCAGAGAATAATTGTTAAATATCGAATTGCCTATTTTATTATGACGTCAAATCAATTAAAACAATCTATTGCTTAAACGCTAAGGATCATGGTCGTAGAAAGAAACAAAACAGTAACAACACAAAGAAAATCGATATTAAATGCGTTTTGTGGACCGTAGAAAAGTGGTAACAGCCACCACAGATTAAAATATTGTGCATTAAACATCAGTACATCTTATATTTTGGAAACCAGAAAGTTTGAGAGTAAAGTTTTCTTAAGCAGAACAATTTTTTTTTCAAATTTCTATTGTCGTGGTCTGTCCCCCTCATAAACAAAGCGTGACGACATAATGAAATAGGGCATTTGAGCTCAAGGCCGTCTTTCCTAAAGCTGTCTATAATTAGCTGCAAAGGGCCTATTCGGTCTTTTATCATTGAGGAATTGAACACCCGGACTTACCAACATTGCAGTGGTGGTCAAGATATGGTAGGCCTGGAATCTGAATCGAGCAGTTACAACGATACGTGCCGTCAGCCATGTTTTGAATACAAGTTCCTCCATTCAAGCAAGGACTGGAGAAACATGGTTCCTACATACGACAAGAATGAAACAATTCCCAAAGACTTAAATGACAAGCTTGCTTGATGTGTGAGAACTTATCACTGAAGTATATGTCATGTGTTCTGTGGCTAACATTCTCTTAAAAGACGTTTTGGATGCAATCCACCTGTCTACCTACTGTGAAGATTAATTATTAGGCGTTTGACAACGAAAAAGGAATAATTAAATTGGTGTATAATCCTATCCATTCCATTCCATTGTATTTTATTCCTTTTCCATTCCATTCCATTCCTTTTCCATTCCATTCCATTCCATTCCATCCCCATTCCCATTCCCATCCCCATCCCCATCCCCATCCCCATCCCCATCCCCATCCCCATTCTCATTCCCATTCCCATTCCCATTCCCATTCCCATTCTCATTCTCATTCTCGTCCCCATTCCCATTCTATTTCCATTTCCATTTCCATTCCATTTTCGTTCCATTAAATGTAAAACTTTATGAATGACCGAGTGTGGGAACTTTGCGAGTCGCAAAGTTGCAATTTGCAAGTTGCGAATTTTCAAATTGTAGGAAATCTATTTTCTAGCCGTTACACATTACAAATGAAGTGCTGCGAGTCTTGGGACTATAGTTTAAGTGATAAGGAATGCTATTAATCGG